>PVJS01027143.1:0-26461 GCA_004027185.1 Glis glis | reverse complement strand
CCTCCCTTCCTTCCTTCCTTCCTCCCTTCCTTCCTTCCTTCCTTCCTTCCTTCCTTCCTTCCTTCCTTTATTCCTTCATCATATTCTTGGTATCAGGGTAACACTGGCCTGGCAGAATGAGTATTCCCTCCTCTTCAGTGTTTTTGGAATAGCTTGAGTAGAATGGGTGTTAGATTTTTATATGTTTAGTATAATTTAGAAGTACAGACATCAGACGTGTACTTGTTGAGGACATCTTGTGGGGGGTGTAAAGTGGGAAGACCCTATAGCCTTGTCCTCCAGGGTCAGGCAGGACACACACACCCCTATCCTGGTGTCACAAGACCAAATGACAAGGGGCCAGAGGTCTGCAAGGGCAGAAGGTGCTCATCCTGTTCACAGGGCTGACAAGTGAGTCATTTGTCTCAGGTACAGAAGGAGAAGTTGGGCAGTGACAAACTCTGTAACTGAACTAAATAGCATTCGACAGCAATATTTAAAAATCAAAGATGTTGCAAACAATTTCCCATGACCAACAGAAGAACATTTTCAATAGACACAGGATCAGTCTCCCTGATTTTTCCATTTGCCTGAAGAGCCTGAACTCACTTGAGTTCATATTTATTTAACATTTGGTCTTCTGTCCAGCAGGGACTTTTCACATTTTGACATTTTTAGTACATTCAGATATTAATGACCTTGATTCCATCTCTAGGCACCCTTTCAATTTTCCACCCAGGGCTGGAGTCCCTGGCCATAGAGTCGGTCCCTGCTAGGTAGGGTATTTGACCTTGAACTTTCTCCTGTGAACCCTAGGCCTTCCCAGGCATAAGGTAGTCATGATTTGCAGTGTAGATTGATCACTCTTGCAGCAGAGTAGAGGCCAGGGAAGGTCAGTTAGGAGGAGACAAAAAACTAGTTTTACCCGCAGTAGTCTGGTGGGCTCAGAGGGTCTCGCAATCACCCAGGTCCCTTGACATGAACGAAGAGCCTTTTCTGTGCAGGAACACGGGCTGTTTCTTCAGTTCTTGGCCAATTTCCTCTTCCAAATTGTGAGCAGATGTATGTTAAATTAGGATTAATGGCGCTCCTTTGTGGTGCATTGAATTTGAGCTGTGCACAGTAATGGTTTCATAACACATCATTCAACCTTTCTAAGAGGTTAAAAATTATATACTTAAAGCTTTAGTATATTTGTCTACAGTCTGAATGATTCCAAATGGGAGTGATCAGTCCACTTCGTTAAAGGAAGACTGGTTAAAAAAAAAGAAGAAGAAGAAGAAGAAAAAAAACCCAGCCATGAGCATAGCAGGCAAGTGTAGAGCCCAGTGGCGTTTTTAATATAAATATCCCATTCTTGATAGAATTAGCAGTTTTCGTACCATGTATTTGGATTGGATTCTTTGCACATTACTTATTTCCTAGAAAATCTTTCGAGAGGTCTGGACTGCACAGTTATAAAAATTATTGTAATGCATTTTCTGTGCATATTAAATTAGCTCCCCAGACTGATAAAAGGTTGGAAAGCTATTATTCTTTATTCTTCAGTTTACTACACCCCTAAAGTAATAGCATTCTATTAAAGTTTATTGATTGCTCCCACTGTTAACTAGCAAGTTGGTATATAAAAATAAAACAGAGAAGTCTGCCATTTCTTCCTCATTTCTCTTTGCAGCGCAAGTCCCTGGCGTAGGATTTCAAAGGACCCGTGTTGACTATACTTTGAGGGATCATAGGAGGTTTGGGGAGGTTGTGACTCATTTGTTTCTGTTGTTTGTTTTTATATTTCCAGGACATTAGAGTTTTTGAGAAAGATTTTACTTTCTTTTTTGGTACTGGGGATTGAACCCAAGGGTGCTTTACCTCTGAGCTACACCCCCCAGACTTATTTATTTATTTATTGAATCAGGGTCTTGCTGAGTAGCTGAGGGTTTTGCTAAGTTGCTTCGAACCTGTGATCCTTCTGTGTCTGCCTCCCAAGTACTGAGATTCCAGGTGTGTGCCACCACACTCAGTCTCTCTCTCTCTCTCTCTCTCTCTCTCTCTCTCTCTCTCTCTCCCTCTCTCTCTCTCTTTTCTTTTTCCTTCTTCTTTCTTCTTCTTCTTCTTCTTCTTCTTCTTCTTCTTCTTCTTCAGTCTCCTCCTCCTCCTCCTCCTTCCCTCCCTCCCTCCCTCCCTCTCTCAGATGACAAGGTCTGGTCTAGAAGAAGGTGCTGGGTCAGAACACCTCGGTTGCACAACCATCCAGTCATTCATTGCACAAATCATCCGTGACCCCCTCTCTGTGGCAGACCCTGTTCTAGGAGCAGGGATTTCACAATGAAGAAAGCAGAGCATGCGACCTCAGGGTGCTTTTCTCCTCTTAGTCAGAAGGCAGCTGATCAATAAACACATGCTATTAAAAAAATAAATAGCAGGATACAGAAGAGTACAGGGCACTGTTTTAGATCAGGAGGTCAGAAAAGGCCACTCTGATGGGTGACATTCCTACCCCACAGATAGAAAGGGAGCCGACTGTGTAAACATCCAAGCCAGGGAACCTTGCTCTGAGTTTAGCAAATAGCACCTGAGCCCAAACCTGGACACATCTCCTACGAGCAGCTTTGGAGCATCTATGAAAGGGCATGCATTCCAGGAGACCCTGGGACTGGACCGATCATAAATCAACAAGACGCTGCCTCTGCCTTCCTGTAGTCCACGACTGAGAGAGGATCGTGATGCGGAGCGAGCCCAAGCAGCCTGAAGCCTCAGAAGGCAGAGTATCACATGCACAGCCTCACAGCTGCTGTGGGCACTGTGCGGCCTGAGCAGGGCTGCTAGAGGAGTCTCGCGGGAATCCCGGGAGAGAGCTGCTCTGTTTGCTGGGGTTGACCTCCAAGCTGAATCTCAAAGGATGAGCAGAAAATAGGCAAGTACCAGGCGGAGGGACCTTCCCAGTTGGCCTGAACCACATGGTGGTTATATGGGGCTAGCGGGAGCCCTGGGGCAGTGCCAAAGCCTGCAGCGGGTGCGGCATGAGGAGCAGCAGGACAGGGACAGGTTGGCCGGATGCAGGGCCACTAGCTTTTACTTGGCAGGTGATGGTGATTTGAAAAGTCTCAAGCAAGACTGCGACTTTGTCTGGTTTGTACTTTAGAAGGGTGTATCTGGCAGCCAAGCAGGAAATGGCAGGGGACAGCATTTTAAAAGCAGAAAGGGCACCGTTCTATCTCCATCACCCCATCTGTCACCTGACAGCAATGGTTGAAATGACCCCTGAATTTTCAACCAGTTCTAATATCTACTAAGATACCCCTAACATACAAGTGTACCCTCTCTCTGTCTCTGACATCCACAGGTTTTAATATTTTTCAGTACTAGTTTGTGTTTTTATCCTAAGCAGCTGTGAGCCCTATGCATTGGAACAGACAATGTCCCTATTTTTTTTAAACAAAACGATGCCTTCTCCCCTGCCCCTCCCCCCCCGCCATTCAACACCCCCGGTGCCCGTCTTTCGCTTTGAGATGAAGGCTTCCTTTTCCTTCTCTCGCAAATGAAAATGAGTTTCATACTCGTCATGCTCATCCCAAGTTACAGCCCTCCTGTCCGAAATAATGATCCCGGCCTGGAAATACGTGGGTCCAGGAAACGCAGAGGCAGTGCGGTCGTGGGAAGCACACACTTCATTTTTATCCTCCTGTGAAATTCTAAAAAGGAAAAGCAGGTTACATAGAATAGGACACAGAGGAGAGATGTGGGCGGGGCTCCCAAGACACAGGCTGAAGGTCTATGGTGAGAGAGGGGGAGGTCAGCTTGCTTGCAAGGGAGTCTGGAACCTTCCTTGATGCCTGTGGGGAAGTGCCATGGGGCTGGTTCCTAGTGGCCCGACAGCTGGATGTGTGACCTGTGGAGCTTTAGCCTGTCTAGGGAGAAGGGCCAGATAGTGACCGTCCGTGCCTCAGGTGTCTACAACACAGATGCATGAAACCAACCGGAGGAGTCGTTCAGGTAGAGGTAGCAACTGTCTACCCAAACTGAAATTCCTTCTTCCAGCTGAGAAGCTGTTGCCAGCCTAGGACCACATTTCCCAGGCTCCTTTGCACCTGGGGGGGGCACGTGACCAGTTGCTAGGATGACCTGTAAGTAGGTGTTCAGAGACCAGTGCACCTGCTCCACTCCCCTTCCACCCCCCAGCTGGGCAGTGGAGAGCTGAGCCACTGCATGGGAGGAGCTGGGTCCCTGAGTCACCAGGTAGAGGTGAGCCACCTGCTGAACAGGACGTCCACGGCAGTCCTATGTACGAGCACGAAATACACTTCCACCATGCTGGCCGTTGCGGGCTGCGGTCTGTTATGGCAGCTAAGAGCACCCCAGATAATACAAGAGCCAACTGGGGAGGCTTCCATTTGACACTGATGCCCGTGTCTGAAGGATACCGCTTGGCCTTCTGGGTCTCAGTTTTCTGACTTGTCATGGGTGGGTATTCTTGTTTGTTATTGGTGACATCTCCACGCACAACTCTGTGACCTTCGAGGTGTCATTGAGACCAGGCAGAAAGAACCAAGTTGTGCAGTCAAACTTTTAATTTTATAAATTGGGGATAATAAGAATATTTGATCTCGGGTTGTAGTGTGGATTGCATGAGATAAGGCCTGAGAGGTCATTCAGCAGTGCCTGGCACATGAAAAGTGGAACTATTATTATTCTTTTATCATTATTATTGTTTTGATATAACTCTGCTGAACTTGTAATACTGAGAGGTGGCTATCAAAACTGTTATGATCTTCACCCATCAGAGAGTGCTGAGGACGGCAACTTACTAAGTCCCCAGAGCTGGTAAGAGGCAGAGCCTCGAGTCCAGATCTGCCTTCAAGCTTCCCCGCACACCAGGACTCTGCCCTGACCCTAACCAGACACAGAACCTCCGAGGTGAGTACGACCACCTGGGGCAAGAGCAGCATATACCCTAACCCTAACCCTAACCCTAACTCTAACCCAAATGAAACGCTGGAGCTAATTGGCTTTTCCTCCAAGACAGATTTCTTTTTGACAGGCAGCAGGACAGGAGGCAGGGACGACTTGTTCTGTATCCTGTCATATAAATAGGGACAGGACAAATGGCTTGGCTAAAATAAGCACAGGCCTGAAACTTTACCGAAACTGGAACCACATCCAGAAGGACTTGATTTCTTCCTCTCTCTCTCTCTCTCTCAATTATTATATTTTGAGAACTTAAAAAAAAGTCCATTCCATTTCTTTCTCTGTAGTCATTCATTTCATCCAAAATGAAAGGATATAGAAAATGTGAATTGAGAGGGGGGAATACAAATGCCCACTGGGATTTAAAAAAGAAAGATAAATCAAGAAACAGGGCTTACTGTGGTTTGTAGGAATTCCCTGGGGATGGTGATTCTCAGCTCTGGGTTTGGAGGTCACGGCTTGAGGCTAAGTTTTAGGAATTCAGCCAAATGAACTGAGGGTCAAGGATCACTAATAAATATTGCTCTTTGGCAGCTGAACGATAGCTCTGCCTTTCTCGGGGCAGGAAAGAGCCATTAGTGACTCAAATGGACATTTTTATTAGCTTGGGAGCCCTCAGATGCCTTGTCTGAGGGACACAGACTCAGGCTGATCAGCCGAGTTCTTCTCTCACCCCTAACCTTCATCTGCAAAACTTTAGCAAGCTTTCCATTTTTGCAGAGCTTGAACTGGGAACCAACACAAGGAAGACGTGAGCTCCCCGTCATTAAGAGTATCCAAGCACAGAATGAATGCTCAGCTGCCTGGCATGGGCATTGGAAAGAGAATCTCACCCCCAAGTAATTTAGATGAGTAATCCCCACCCCAAGTTTGTGTACCAGTGGCAGATAGATGGGGAAGCACCTTTAGGGGACATCCAGGTGGGACCCGTGGATCCTCAGAGGGACCAGTGGGGACCGCCCTGGCAGGTGTTTCTTGAGGCCTCTGAGCCCCGAGGACCTGTGATTCTCATGCCTGATCATAGCACCATTCTTCAAACCATTCCAGACTGGGCCACTGCCTGGAAAATGGTCACATACCAGTGCTACTCAAAGGCAGGTGAAAAGCAGGTGAAAAGGCAGGTGAGAGCCATCTAGAAAAAGATAGAGACACCATCCCTGAGTACAGTCATCCCTCAGTATCTGCGGCACTGATTGGTCCCAGGTACTCAGGACTGCAATAGAAAATAGTGTAGCATTTGCATATAACCTATGTGCATCCTCCTATATACCTCAAATCACCTCTACATTACTGACAATACCTAATACAATGGAAATGTGGTGTAAGTAGGTGTTCTATAATGTTGTTTAGGGAATAATGACCAAGAAAAAAAAGTGTATACATGTTCTGTACACATACAATTTTTATTTTACAGTTTTATTGATGCATTGTAATTATACAACATAGTGAGATTCGAAGCGCTACATTTATATATGCGCAGGTCACTTGATGCGATTCTCTCCGGATCCCACCCTACTCCCCCTGCGCCCGTTCCCTGTACATGTGAATGAGATTGGCAGTGGTACTTTCTTCTATGAACATAACATTATTTCATCCGTTTCCTTCCTCAAGCCTCTTTTATCTCCTTCTACCCATCCCCACCCCTTCTACTATTCTGCTGGTCTCTCAAGCTTCCACATATGAGAGAAAACATACTGTCCTTGACTATGTGAGACTGACTGTTCTCACTTAGCAATTAAAAATGTGTCAATTTATCTGTAGATGCAGAATCTGTCCACAGATATGGAGAGCCAACTATAATGTTTGGGCACAACCATGACTTGCCTTGCCATGCATTAAAACATATTGTAAAGCCACACCCAATGAAACAGTGTGGCATGAACAGAGACACTTGACTTGCCCATCAGTGGGATGAAGTAGGAAGCTCAGAGAGTGGATGCGGGTATCCTGTTTAGTCAGTCTCAAAGACCAACCAGGTGTCCAACATATAGTAATAATTAATAAATATTTACTGAGTGAATACAAATAAGAAATGAAAAGGAAATGCTTATGATGGGAAAGAGTTTGGGGTCGTTGCTTAGTGACTTAGGAGAAAAATCTAGGCATATTCAAACTGTATTCTATAAGTCAGAATTTAAAAATATGAAAAAATTTAAATATTAATTTAAAAACCAACCAACCACTTATCGGAATTGTGGAGGACTGCAAACATCCTGAGCTGACACGGTAGGACAAATTACAGAAGAAGATACCGTTATTTTACTGTATGTAAAAATTAAATAGTATAAATAAATAACTGGGTGTCACTGGTTATAAATAAAGAATGCCAATGAACAACTAACTAAAAGTGAAAGGCAGGCTTGAAACAAATGTATATACAAGTTAATAAGCAACCAGGAAAAAAAGGTCTTTCTATTATAATAAAGAAATGCAGGCTAAACTTGAAGTTGACCACTGTGGAGGCGGGCTCATCTAGTGGGACCCTCTCTGGGTGGGATGGTGTCCAGTCCCTAAAATCCAGCATTAAGGAGGGTATGCAAAGCCTGACTGGAAGTTTATGATAAGAATGGTAAGTAGCGAAAAGTCAAAACTCCAAAGAAAAAGCACAATCTGGTCACTATTATGTGAAATATTGGAAGAAAATAGTTTTGTTGAAAGTGGGGCCAGTTGGGATGTAAAGCATGGCATTTTTGTTTTTTTTTCCCCAAAATTGTCATTAGGGCTATTGCCATATTTTGGTTTGGTTTTGTCTTTTTTGGTACTGGGGATTGAACCCAGGGACATTCTACCTCTAAGCTACACCTCTAGCCATCTTTTAATTTCTTATTTTGAAATTAAAATTAGGATCTCATTAAGTCGTTGAGGCTGGCCTCAAACCTGCCATCCTCCTGCCTCTGTCTCCCAAGTACTGGCATTGCAGGTGTGAGCCATCATGCTGTGCCTATTGCAGTATTTTTTTAAAAAAAGGAAATAATCATATATCATCATAGACACATGGAAAACAGGGAAAGAACAGTCCATTCTAAGTTGCCAAAGAGCACCGGGGCCAAGTGCCATCCATGCCTGCACATGTATACACACATGCACACACACATGCACGCACACACATGCACACACGCACACGCACACACACACACATGCACACATGCATGCACATGCACACACACACGCTCAGCAGGCAGCTAGAGAATGCATTTGCTTTTCTTCCCATGTCTCCTTTCCTTTTAGAAAACTTAAAGAAAAAAACCAACAAGAAGAAAGAAAAAGGAAAGAAGGAAAGAAAGAGAGAGAGAGAGAGAGAGAGAGAGAGAAAGAGAGTTATCAGTCATGTTGATGTCAACATCCCTACAAAGGCAGATAGGGGGAAAATACCGCTGGGGAGCCATTGAGGGCGCGCAGCGGGGCCCGGTAATTACCGTGGCCTAGTTATTTCTCTGGGAAGGGGAAAAAAAAGTCCGGCACCGATCCGTTTTTTTTTTCTTAATAGGTGAAGTTGAACCTAAAGCACTGTAATTTTAATCAAATCTTTCCCATCTGCATGTAGCATCCCTGAGAAGTTGAAGATTTAAGTGTATGTTGTAGGGCTCGTGGAACTGTCCCAGCGGGGAGGGAACAGGGCAGAGTGTGGTAATTATGCTACACTTAAAGGTATTTCGGTTGCCAGGGAAGGCTTTTTTTTTTTTTAATTTTCTCCTTCCCTCATTGAGGGTTCGGATGATGTCACGGACAGGAAAGGGAAACAGCGCATAAATGGAGCAGCCGACGGGTGCAGGAGAGGAGAGAGAAGAAAGGGCCGACTTCCAGTTTGGGTGAAGGTTGAGACAGTTTGGAAAATGGGCATGTGCTGCTCCGAAGGCCGCGAGCTACCTCTAAGACGGACAAATGTCACTCTAACACAAGCACACGCTCCCTGAGACCCCCGCCCCACAAACACAATCAAATGCACGTGCAACACACAGGTGCCTCCCACCCCCTCACAGCACCGGGGCAGAGGTACACAGGGACTGCACACTGAGCAGCACATCCAACACCCATGACAGCCCGGCACACAGACAGACACGCGTTCCCGCACGCACCAGAGTTCGTCTACACACGGAAAACCACAAGCCGGCCCAGCAGGCATCGGTACAGTTCTCGTAATCAACAGAATGCAGAGACACACGCAGCCTGCACAGGTGGGCGCGCAGAATGCTCCACCAACCACAGAGCCTCCACCTGCAACCAGAATTACCTGGAAAATCAGAAATCGCCCAAAGAGGCGGGTAGCAGGGCCTGGGGAAAAGCCAGCACAGGTGGGAAGCAGGAAGGGGAGAGGAACCTGTGCGCCCTCGGGCTTTTTTTTTTAATGAACTTTTTATTCTAGAATAGATTCAGGTGTAGAGAAAAGTTGCAAAGACAGAGCGTTGCCATGTGCCCCACACCCTCGCCTTAACATCCTAACAGTAGAGCCGGGAGTGGTGGCGCACGCTTGTAATCCCAGTACTTTGGGAGGCGGAGACCGGAGGATCCGGGTTCTCGGCCAGCCTCAGATCTCTCTCTCTCTCTCTCTCTCTCCCTGTTTCTCTCTCTCTCCCTGTCTCTCTCTCTCTCTCTCTCTCTCTCTCTCTCTCTCTACTTAGTGAGGCCCTCCGCAACTTTGTGAGACCCGGTTTTAAAATAAAGTATAAAAAATAGGGCCGGGGGTGTAGCGCGGAGGTAGAACGCCCCTGGGTTCAATCCCCGGTACCGCAAAAAAAAAAAAAATCCTAACATTACAGGGTACACTCATCACAATTAACGATCCGGTATTGATTCTTTGGTTTTTAGTGTTATGAGGAGAGTCCCTTAGCCCGACGCCCTCCGGGACACAATGATTTTAACACTTAATAATCCAAATGAGCCGGCATTCGGAGCTCTCGTCAAAACTCCCGTCCTGAAGTTAGTGGCCTAGGACGTCGTAGCCGGTGAAGCAGTTAGCTCAAAAACACTGTCCCTTGTCACTACCATCTCCAACAGTTTCCACCGCAGTGGGATTTCTAGGTGATCCGGCAACTCTGTGGATTCCAGTTGGAAATCTCCGCCCCAGTTGGGCGCCTCTCTGTGGCAAGCGTGTGCCTCTCCAAATCAAACCTGTCCACAGGAGGGGGGCTTGGCTGGTGGCCCGGAACTCGTAGGGGGAAAGGGACAGTTTCTTTTATGATGATGTACCGGCACCTAATTCCACAAATAAACTTGGAAGAAGGCAAATTGATCACAGAGCACGCACACACACACACACACACACACACACACACAAGGCCTTGTCACAAACACCCAACAGAGCTAATATGTCTCCCAGTTTCCCTCTGTTTCCTACTCAACTCTGCATTCATTTCCACAGATCTCAGTTCTGCCCATTCTGTGAGCCCAGTACAGTGTCTCTTCCTCCAGGAAGCCCCCTGACTGCCACCCATCTTCCTGCCCCTCAGGGTTGGTGGGACCCATCTCACCCCCCTGAGTTAGGCCCCCAGGGCTGCAGGAACAAATCCCCGCACACAGAGTGGCTCCAAGGACAGAATTGTGTTGTCTCACAGTTGTGGAGGCCAGAGGTCAGAGACCCAGGTGTGGAGCCTGCAGAACCAGGGAGTTGGGGAAGGAGGTTCCAGCCTGTATTGGTCAGGGTTCACTAGATTAACAGAATTCACAGAATGAGTATATGAAAAAGGGATTTATTAGATCAGCTCACAATGTAGTCCTGAGTTTTGACTGCACGTGAAGAATCAGAGGAATCAGTAGCTGGTCGGGCGGTCTAAGAGCTGGAGCCTTAGGATTGAAGCAACCACCAATTCAGTCCAGTCCAAGACGTGAAGATAAGGAAGCTCTTCGGAGAAACGATGGTGAAGTCTCAGTTTGAAGGCTGGAGGCCGACGATCTCAGACGAGAGCAGAAGATCAAGAAGCTCTTCAAGGAAACGGCAGAGTTGGAGACCGACGATCCCAGATGAGAGCAGATGCGTTTTCTTCAGGAAGAGTCGCAGCTCCCTCTACGTGGCTTTCTCCTTCTTTTATTCAAGTTCTGCACCTATCAGAACCCTGCTACCCACATTTAGGGCAGGACTTGCGGTTCAATCTGCTGTTACACAACCAAAGTCACATGATCTTAGGTGGGTCAAGTTGACAAACTAGACCAACTATCACACAGCCCCACCTTCCACCGGGGCCTGAGAACAGCCGGGCACAGAGAAGTTATTGAATTTCCCTAAGTTCCATTGCTCGTCCACAGCAATGTAGACCCTCACATTCTGCTTGCAGTCTGTGCACTAGACCACTGCCCTAGGCTGCAAGGAATAAGTAAGGACTAAATCTGAGAAACAAAATAGGCCCAAGGAGGAGGAGGAGGAGTGATGCTGGGGAAGAGAAGAGTACAAGCAAAGATGCACTGGCTGGAAAGTGAGGGCGATGTTCAGAGTCTCCCTAGAGCCAAAGGCCCCTGGAGAATAAGAATGACCTGGGCGTGCAAGACGAAGGCTCAGAGCTGGGGCACAGTCTCGTGTTGCCCACCCTGAGCCAGCTACGCACACCCAGTGTGAGTCCACACTTCCTACAGTACCCAAGACCTGAGCAAGACCATGGTCCTTGCTTGGATAGGCTCTAAGTCCAGCAGGGAGGTCCGAAAGTCTTTGCCCCTAAACCCACTGGAGATGCTGGGTCAAAGCCAAAATGACCACAGATTCCAATCGGAAGAGTTATTTTTTTAATTAAAAATTAAATAAAAAAAATCCCTCCCATGGAATAGTCAACCCAGAGAAAAGCAGCCATTCATAACTTCTCCAGCAAATTGATATGAACTTGCTCACCATTGACAGCGCACGCAGCTGGCCCCATTGTCTGTCTCTCTACAAAATCCAATATTTCCCCTTCTGTTGTGCTCGGCACAATGACAAGAAAGGAAGAAATAAAAGTTCCCCTATTTAATGAAGCTGTTGAGGATTTCTTTTTTATTTTACTTTATTTTTTTTATCAGAATTGACATGACCATTACCATTTCGACTCCGGTTCTGACACAAGAGTCCCATAGCAACAAGGCCTCTCCATGGCAACCTCCCCACTCCACACACAAAGACAATCTCCACAGTGTGGCATTCGATGAAAAGTACTTTTAATTAAAAGATGACTAAGAACTGGCAGCACAAAAAAAATACATCGAACACACATTTTCAGCTGTTGCTAACATTCGTTTTTACTTATAGAGGAAACGACCAACCTTGGCTTGTCTTTGGAAAGGATGGTCATACGCCTTGAACAAGGCGTGGAAAGATTCCTTGAATCCGCCCAGAGGTGACAAGTTCCACTCAACGAACCGTTAATCGAGTGCCTGCTGAAGAAGTGGTCTTCTCCTAGGTCCTAAGGGTGGATCTTTGAAAGAAACCTTACAGTAAGTAGACTGTGTGAAAAACTACAACAGCGACAACCATGGCCCATGCTGATAACTGCTCCTATCTAGAAAAGTTCATTGTGTGCTGGGCATTGTGCTGCATTTAAGACATATGATGCTCCCAACAACTCTTATTATCCTCATCTCTCACTTGGGTAACCTAAGACTCAGGGATGATCAGTTACTTGCCCAGGGTCATGCACAGGAGCTGTGGTTGAACTGAGCCCCAAGCCCAGGGATTGTCACTTTCGCCGTATTGCTATTCTGTCTTGTGTTTCAAAGGAGGTAGGAGCAACCAGGAAAAGCAAGGATGAACCAAGTCCCGCGCATTCAGAAGCATTCCAGAGACAGGTAGTGATGTGTGTGTGTGCATGCACGTGTGCGCACCCAGGAAATCAGATCTTCAATGAGACAGGAAAGCATGGTGATTTGGAAAATGAAATCCTCCTGGTTCTGCCACTCAAATCGTTGTGTGATTTCAGGCAAGTGTACTCTCCTATAAAGTGTGCATCATAAGCCAGATGTGGTGGTGCATGCCTGTAATCCAAGTACTTGGGAGGCTGAGACAGGAGGATCACAGGTTTGAGGCCAGCCTCAGCAACCTAGCCAGACCCTCAGTAACCCAGTGAGACTCTACTTCAAAATAAATAATAAAATAGAGCTGGGGGTGTAGGTTGGAGGTAGAATATCCTTGAGATTTATCCCCAGTACCAAAAAAAAAACACCCAAAGAAGCCGTTCATGATTCCTCTCTACATTTCCTAGTACCTACCATATGCTCTTGATGTCATAGAGGATCAATAAATTAATATTGAATAGATGGACAGATGAGCGGGTGAATGGCTAAATGGAGGGATGGGCGAGTTGATGAATGAATGGACCGAAAGATGGAAGGATATATGTGTGCATGCATGGACAGATGGGTTGTTGGAGAGATGGATGGGCGGTTGGGTAGCTAAATGAGTAGATGGATGGATGGATGAATACATGGATGGCTGGATACTTGGATGACGGACCAATAGCCAGCTTTGATAGTGAGGGAGGGTATTGCTTTTTGAAAAATATTTTTCTAACTGTTTTGTTTGCAAGTGTCCATTACTCCAGGTATTGATTACTGCCTGTGTTAATTTGTGTGATGTTTCAATAAAGAAAAGAACAGGAAAGGTTTCATCCATGTGATAAGCATATGAGTCCTGGGTGAGTTGCTAAGATGCAGGGGCCCAGCTGTGAGCAGAATTATAGCACAAAGTGACAAAGGCCATGGGCATGGAGTCATAGAAGAAGAGGAGTGGGGGGCTCAGACTCCCCAGGCCAGATCAAATCCCCTGCCATTGGCTCTTCTGGCAGTTTCTCCTCCTTCATCATCCGCACACAGTCACAGCTGTACTCTCATCTGGTTCCGCATCTGTCTGTCCTCGTAGAGCAGAAGCTCCCCGAGGGCAGCCACCATGTCCGGCTATGGGTGTCATTTCATTTCCAGCACTAAGCACAGTGTCTGAGAGATGGCAGGGTTTCAAGAAGCAGGTGATGATTGACCAAATGATTACAATGAATGGGCTGCATTTCCGGGAAGAGGTACCGTGTTCTTGAAGGATCCAGAGAAGTTGTTGAGGTTGACAGGGTCAGAAAAGACTGTCCAGGTAGAAGAAGCAGGTGCCCGGGTGGGGTGGGGAGGGGTCCACAGCGAGCTCAGGAAGTGTGAGCAGCTCCCTTTGCCTGGCCCAGGAGGGCAGGGGCAGTAGAGGCTGCGGGTGGACAGGCAGGCAGGACCCCATGACCAAGGACGGTCCCTGGGACCTTTTGTAAGCGAGACATTGTGGAGGGATTTGCAGTAAGAACTCTTGAGCCTTTCCAGCACCTCCTCCTGGGCACAGAGGGGAGGAGAGATAAAAAGTGTCGCCAGGGGTGGGAACCCAGTGATGAGCTCTCTGTCATCGTGGGAGACGTCATCCCTTACCACAAGGCCTTAGGGAATGCCCTGGACCTCGCCGGGCCTCCACCAGCCCTTCTGCAAATGGCGAGGCCCATAGAACATGCTATGACCTCCATCTGAAAGCCGGGCCGTCTGGCCACCCTGCTAATGTCCCCTCAAGCCCCGCCCTCGTGGATAATGGCTCTTTTAAAGCCACTCAGTGCTGTATTGACAGAAATTAAATTAGCCATCAGCACGGGCAATCAGTGGCTATAGGGCCGTTAAAAGCAGTAAAGGGGATGCTCTTCCGCCACAGTTGATGTGCCCTATCGCGGTGATGAGAGGGGACAGCTGCTTTTGATTGGAAGGGCTGGGTGGAGGCCTGCCTCTCTCCAGAGGGGCAGAGTTGAGCCTCCCCTACAGACTCTTGTTTCTAATTGCCAGAGGCACCGCAGAGTTGATGTGGCCCTGGGGATACTGCCCTTTGGGGGAAAGGCTGAAGGCCAAGTGACTTTAGGGAAATTGGAGTGGAGTCCGGTTGTGGGGGGCTAGCAGGTGCCAGATAAACCCATAGACTTCCTCCAGAAAGACAGCCGGGGACCCCAGCTGGGAAAGCCATGGGCATGGAGTCAGGAAACCTGCTTTCAACTCCTCCTCTGCCCCTGGTTTGCTGTGCACCTTCAGGGAAGGGTAGTCACCTCTCTGACCCCAGGCTCCTCTTCTCTCTCATGACCATGATGACAAGTGGGCCTCCCAGATGTGTGATAACTTAGGCTGGGTGCCCAGCTCAGTGGGGGCTCAATTAATGTTACTTTCTTTCCCATAATGCGGGCAGAGCCAGGCCAGGACTCCAGCCCCTTGATAATAGTCCAGTGCTCATTCTGTCCCTGGGCTCTCATTCCAGGCTGGAGGCTTGGCCTTCCTTTCTGGAAGCTGCTTGGAGTCTTATCCACCTTTTCTGCATGTCGAGGGGGAGGCAGTGGTGGGAAGTCAAAATTGACAGCTGAGAAACCAGAAGGCCGGACTGTGTTCCTTGAGTCTCTTCCTATGTGTGTGGCTGCACGTGCAAGAGGACTTCTCTGACCCTCGGTTTCCTCCTCTGTAAAAGAGGTTGGGGTGATTGTTAAGAGCCTTAGAGCACACAGTCGGGGTGCTTCAGCGCCTGTTTGGAGGACACTGATTTGCTCCAGCACCATCGGTCTAATAGGAGACGAGTGGAACTCGGCTCGGGGCTTCATGTTTTCTCATACAGCGAGCACCGGGTAGAAGCAGGGCGTGCTCAGCGTCCGGTGGAAGAAGCCAAGCAGGGATGCGCACACGGGAGCATCCCCTAGTCTCCACCCTCTACCTCAGTTTACCCCCCATGCGTTGTGAGTCAGGCTCCCCTGCATCTAACTCCCCCAACAGTTCTAGAGGATCTCCCCGAACCACCTCACAGTAAGTCATGAACCACCACTCTGTCTCTTCCCCTGTGCTTCCGGGAGCAAGCCTGCGGCCTGTGTCCAGGTAACACATCACACTTATTGCAGTATTTCTCAGGGATTCATTGCACATATTCCTCAAGGATTTAATGTGTGCAAAGCCATATCATCATTTTAAACATGTCTTATCTTCTTTTTTTTTTTTCCGGTACCGGGGATTGAACCCAGGGACGTTCTACCTCCGCGCTACACCCCCGGCCCTATTTTTTAGACTTTATTTTGAAACCGGGTCTCACGAAGTTGCGGAGGGCCTCACTAAGTAGAGAGAGAGAGACGGACAGGGAGAGAGAGAGAGAGAGAGAGATGAGGCTGGCCGCGAACCTGGATCCTCCGGTCTCCGCCTCCCAAAGTACTGGGATTACAAGCGTGTGCCACCACGCCCAGCTATGTCTTATCTTCTTTTAAAAAAATTAAAGGGGCCTGCTGATGAGGCTCAGTAGTAGAGAACCTGCCTAGCAGGTACAAGGCCCTGGGTTTGAACCTCAGCAACGCCCAAAATGAGCGGGGGCGGGGAGAGAAAATTACAAAATGTGCAATGAACCATTTTAAAGTGTAAAATTCTGTGGCATTTAATACACTGATAGTGCTGCACAACCACTACCTGTATTTTTAATTGTCAAAACACTTTCCTACTTCCAAAAGGGTCTTATTTTTTCATAATAAGTTGCTTATAAGGTTTTT
Source organism: Glis glis (assembly GCA_004027185.1). Classification (NCBI taxonomy): domain Eukaryota; kingdom Metazoa; phylum Chordata; class Mammalia; order Rodentia; family Gliridae; genus Glis; species Glis glis. The sequence goes on along the minus strand of PVJS01027143.1, from coordinate 10,058 downwards.
GACTGGGTAGCCTTATCCCCTTTTCTCCATAATTCTTATTTTTTTTAATTGTTGATTTTGTACAATGGATGGTTTTACAACAGGAACAACTTTTCATAGCACAGCACAGAACTGTATCTGTGTATTTAGTGACACTGATTATACCAGCCTGGGTTCCAAAGAAACAGAACCAACAGGGTGTGTGTGTGTGTGTGTGTGTGTGTGTGTGTGTGTGTGTGTGTACGTGCTATAAGGAACTGGCTCACATGATTACATTGGCTGAGAAGTCCAAAATCTTTAGTCAGAAAGCTGAAGATACAGAAACCATAATGGTGCAAGTCCCAGTCCTAGGCTGAGTCCAAAGGCAGGAGAAAACAGAGTCCCAGCTATAAGACAGTCAGGCAGAGAGAGAGAGAGAATTCTCTCTAACTCAGTCTATTTGTTCTACTCAACCCTTCAACAGATTAGATGAGGCCCACCCACACTGGGGTCCGCTGATTCACATGGTAATCTCATCTGGAAACACTCGCTCAGAAGCACACAGAAATCCTGTTTGATCAAATATCTGGGCACCCCGTGACCCAGTCAAGTTGACACATACTATCGCAAAGACCTGTGACATGTCTGTGGCTAGGGAAATCACTGCTGTAGATGCTGCCGTGAGGGTCCATGGCCACCTCTGCTCCCAGGGGTGCAGAGGAACTGCATGGCTTCTCTTGGTGGCAGGGGCCACCTTCGGACATGAAAAGTGTAACTTCCCTGACAGGCCAAGAGAGCACCGGCCCTCTGCTTAGGAAGTGAGACAACTTCCCGGTGCTGTGCAGGTGTGGGGCCATGGATCCCAACTGTTGAGTTCAGGGTGGTGTGGGCTTGTGGAGGAGGAGGAGATGGAGGAAGGCTTTGGAGAACCAGAGAGGCCAGTGCCAAGAAGGACCCAACATGGAGTCAAGAGAAAAGGTCAAATGAGTGATGCATTTCTGAATTTGGGCAGAATATTATTAATGCTTCTCTTCCACCACTGGGGGATAGTATCCAAGAAAATAATAATGATAATAATAATATGACTATTAATCATGATTACTATGGGCCATGTATTCTCCTAAGTTCTTAAGATAGGTTAATTTATCTAACTCTCATATAGAAACCGTTATTGTATACTGTGTGTGTGTGTGTGTGTGTGTGTGTGTGTGTGTGTGTGTGTGTGTTTTACTGGGGATTGAACCCAGGGACATTCTACCTCTGAGCTACACCCCCAGGCCTATTCTATTTGGTGGTTATAGATATATAACCATATCAAAACATAGATTGTTTAATCCGCAATCCCAATGCTTTTTCTACCTGGGGAACGGTGTGGCTGGACACTGCCTGTTGGGGAGGGAACTGGATAGGCAGAAAAGGAAGATGGCAGCCTGGGTTACTGAGGACCCAGCAGACAGCCCTTGGGGGGGAGCTGGTGTTATCCTTAAACCAACCTCCCCACTTTGAGGATGAGCCCGGGCCTCTGCTGATGAGAACGAGTCAGACCTTGACTGGCCCGGTTATTGGGAGGATCCTGTCACAGAGGAGGCAGCTCCTTGTCCAACCTGGACTTGTTCCTGGGAGGCATCAAAGGAGCCCAGCTCTCAACCCATCTTAACAGAGCCTATTCTCGCTTTGCTTATTACGTACATTTATGTGACTGTTGAAATTAACTGCACATTAAGGCTTGGTCCATGTGTCTGCAGCCTTCTTGACTTTGAAAAGACTGTTATGACTTCCATCCCAGGGTCTGCCTAGAATTCCAGGTTAAAGTCCTTCGTGAAAAATGTCCTTCACATGGGAATTTTATTTAGAAAATTTGAGGGATTTACAACCTCTGGATTTATGAGCATTAAAAAAACACAGCTGGCCGGGCGTGGTGGCGCACGCTTGTAATCCCAATACTTTGGGAGGTGGAGACTGGAGGATCTGGGTTCGCAGCCAGCCTCAGCTCTCTCTCCATCTCTCTCTCTCTCTCTCTCTCTCTCTCTACTTAGTGAGGCCCTCTGCAACTTGGTGAGACCCGGTTTCAAAATAAAGTATAAAAAAATAGGGCTGGGGGTGTAGCGCAGAGGTAGAACGCCCCTGAGTTCAATCCCCAGTACTGCAAAAAAAAAAAAAAAAAGAACCGATATAGTTTCGTGTCGGTATCAGACTGGACTTTTAACTTGTGAATCAGCTTGGGACAGTAAGTAGAAGGATATAATCTTCCTCCTTCCTTTTGGGAAGCCGTGGAGACTTGACATTAAATCACAGCAGCTTCTGATGATTCCTGAAACAATCAACCAAACCCTTAAAGAAAATAAAAAGGTTGGTGACATTTCCACAATTACCGGTTGAACTCGGTTTGATGGTCGATTTAAGAGATCACTTGGATTCATATATTACAGAGACATGGTGGTGGTGCAAGCACTTATCAGTATTAATCTGCATTTTAAGACAACATATTGGACCCTGAAGAATATTGATAGGGTATAACGTGAAGGGCCAGCACGGGAAAGGCCATTTCATATGGCCTTGGTTTTTGTGGATGAAATCACAGGATAGAGGGAGTGCTACCAATTGACCCAGGAAGATACTTTATAGATTATGGAGACCTGAATCATCAGGATCATAATTCTTTCTTCTAGGAGGTAGATAAAGCAAATGAAGCTCAGCATGGGCAGGTGACATGTCTAGGAGCGGCACAGATGATTCGGGGACATGAGATCAAGGACACTTTGTTGGCCAGGTCACTGTGGTACCATGCTTAGGAGACTGCCTGCACTATAATAAGATCGTCTCAGTTGTCTTTTTCTTTTTTTATATTTTTTGGTACTGGGATTGGACCCAGGAGTGTTCTATCTCCAAGCCACACCCCCAGCCCTATTTTATTTTGAAACAGGGTCTCGCTAAGTTGCTGAGGATCTCACTAAATTTCTGAGACTAGCCTCAAACCTGCAATCCTCCTGTCTCAGCCTCCCAAGTTCTGGGATTATAGGCATGTGTTGTTATGCTCAGACCCTTTGTCCCGGAGAGACCACCAGGAGACCAAGCCGTATGCAACCACAGAAGAGCCTTTATTCAAGCTTAAGCTTGGGTGCCCGACATAAACTGACACAGCAGTTCAGTACAGGGACCCCGGGCACATTTTTCTTTCAGTTTTTATAATTCTTAAACAAAGAGCCTCAGTTTCCCTTTGCTAATTGGACAGTCCCACTTGGGGTATCTCTGACCTTTACAATGGTTGGTTATAGATAACAGTTAATCATCACAGACTGGTTAGACATTCGCTGTCCTTGTACATTCTATATTGGAAGATGTTTTCCCTAACTTTCCAGACTGTTACAGTAATAGTAACCACAATAACCATTAATCTATAGAAGGCCATCTTGACCTCAGTCACGAGGGTCCCAAGTAAGGACGTTTTGCTTTCCCAACAGATGTCTGGTCAGGGAGTGAGTCCGCTAAGGACATCCTGCCTTGTTAGCCAGAGCCTGCAGCAAGCAGTTTTAACTTTAACTATTTCAATGCTGTAAGGGGGTCCTTACAGTGTCACCATGCCAGTCTCCTCAATTTAGTTTTTTTCCTTCAATGCTAAGCACCTACTACACGCCTATGTGTGCTGGGCTCAGAGGATGCAGATATCACACGGCAGTAGCACCCTTAAGGCCAAGGAGGTTGAAACCTGGTTTGCTTGTGTTACACACATGACCAGAAAAAGGAACAGCTTTGTTGTGTGTCTGGTTTGGGGTGGGGTTCGACGGAGGGAGAGGGTCCATGCACGTGGAGACAGTGGGGTGTGCTACATACAGAAGCGATGCACACAGAAACTGGTTTAAAGAGGAGCCTGGAGTGTCGGGGTGGGTGGGAAGAGAGCTGATATTCCTGCTGGAGGACTAGAGGGGCGAAAGGTACACTTTGGTCAATGAAATGGGCAAGAATATGAAGAACTCACTGCCCCCCCCCTTGGAAAGTCAGGGCATTCAAGAAGAAGCCTGTGAGGGTGGACATGAACCCTAGTGGTCCCGATCGCCACGCTGAAGGGTTTAGAGTCAAGTATTAGATCAGGGAGGGCAGACAGTAGCGTGGGGTACAAATCTGGCCTGCCACCTGTTTTTATAAATAAAGTTTTATCAGAACAGAGACAGGCCGCCAATTGAGGTAGCATCTATGGACGCTTTCTTAATACAACACAGAGCTGAGCAGTTGGGACAGAAACTGCGTGTCCAGCCAAGACTAAAACACTTGTTCTCTGGCCCTCTAAGGAAAAATTTGGTCAGCTTTTTTTTTATTAGCCATGGGGTAAGCAGGGGAAGATTCAGAGTGGGGTGGGATCCGGGGGAAGCTCACCGAGTGCTGTGTGCATCTATGTCTCTATCGCCCTGAATTTCATTATGATGTATGATTACAAGGCACCAATAAGAATATATTTCAAGCCGGGTGTGGTGGCGCACACTTGTAATCCCAGTACTTGGGAGGCTGAGACTGGAGGATCCGGGTTCACAGCCAGCCTCAGCTACTTAGTGAGGCCCTCCACAACTTAGTGAGACCCAGTTTCAAAATAAAGTATAAAAAATAGGGCCGGGGGTGTAGCTTGGAGGTACAATGCCCCTGGGTTCAATCCCCGGTACCGCAAAAAAAAAGAGTATATTTCAAAAAAAAAAAAAGAAAAGAAAATTTGGGGTGGAAAGAATAACCTGGGGTTACCCAAAGGGTGAGTGGATGGGAGGGCTCAGCGAAGGTTTCCTGTTTCTCTTTCCCTTTTCTTCTTCTTTTCTGGAATTCATGGTGCTTTGCTGGATTTTTAACTGGCTCTCTGTGGGGGAGGGAGCCTCCCACACCTGACACCCCAAGTTTGCTGATGTCTGTGATATAAACTCCCCCGGCTCCCCGTGGTTGGTTTCAGACTTCCAGGGTGAGGCTGCCTGCCACGCCCCTGCAGAGAGGCTCCAAGTCAACAGGAATCCAGGGAGCCCTCCAGAGCAATAATGTCACAAAGCGCTGCTCATCACATCTGCTCCCTGGTCAGGCAACCTCTGGCCAGCCTCAGGAGCCCACCCTGACTAGCACAGGAAGCCTGTGGGAGAGCTCCCGGGAAGGGGGGAATGGCCAATGACCATTTTGTTCTGGAAAGATCCAGAACATACTGAGGATCTAGGCAGCAGGAACCAAGGGTCAGGATTTTGTGTGTGAAAGGTCACCAGGTGTGGCTGAGGCCAGCGGGCTGGTGAGGCCTGAGGGAGGGGTCCCATTTGGGCAGCACCTGCAGAAGAGACATGCGGGCCTCAGCATCACTAATGTGTTGGTTAAATCCTCTATCCTACACCTGCTACAAAATGCCTACTGGGTGCCAGGCACCATGCTGTGTAACAGGGGAGAAATAGAAGTTAAAATAAACATTACCCTGGAGAACTTGGCATCCGAGGAGAGAAGAGCACGCGTTCAGGCAAGGAGAGTTCAGGGTGGTAACCGTCAGAGGTGTACAGCCAGGGCACTGCCCACTCAGGGCACTGCCCACTCAGAGCCCACTGTCATATGAACCAGGGTTCTCACAGAAATGCCTCCAGAGAGCTACATTTTCCTGGCACATTTTCATCCAGACTTCTGATAATAGGATCATATAAAATATGGATAGAAATTACATTTCTGCATCTTTCAAAAACTTTTATTGAATAGTATTCTTCAAATTGCCTATCGCGTGAAAGGTCCCACCATCAATTCTCCCAAGAGTTTAGTGCAAAGAAAAAAAAAGTTCTCTCCTTCATTGAAAATTTTGCTGAAACTTTTACCAAGCTGTGAGACTTCTTTTATGACTTATCCTGTTTCTCCTTTTGCCTCGACTGCTAGGAAGCTCTCAGTGAGACTGAGTGTATCATGACAATAACCATACACATCCTCGATGTTTAGTGCAATACTCTGTCTTCTAGAACCAGCTTCTTGCTGGCCCTTTTATGTCTATGACTTGTCAAATAAACCAATTGAAATTATTTCCAGAAACATTCAAATTGTCAACGATCATCAGAGGAATTAAGTTGAGAATTTTGCTTTCATGGAAACATTTTAGGAGAGCAGACACTAGACCTGATATGGTTCTGATAGTCTTAGAGGTGAACTGTGTTATCCTTGAACAAATTTTAATGGATAGTCTGTAATAGAGGCACACAAGTGTTCATGCTAAAATCATTGCTGCCCCATCCCCCATCTCTATAATTAACCTAGTTATTATTTAATTTGCCTTCATTAGTTTGCTGGCCCTAACTCTTTCCCTCAACCTTTGGCATATACACCTCATGGTCCAATGAGGCCTGAGGTCCCTATTGCCTAAGATTTTGTGACCATGTTACTGTGACCCTCAGGGGTTTTTCTAGACCATTCTATTGCTGTTCACCATTTTTTTCAGCTATTAGTACTGCTTCCTGTCTGGGCTTGAAATAAACAGGCAGATGCTATTTCCTATCTGTGTTCCCATCAAAGTTCAAGCAGGAATATTCTAAGATATTCCTTAGGAATATCCTAATATTTAGAAATGCATGGTTGAGGCCGGGCGTGGTGGCGCACGCTTGTAATCCCAGTACTTTGGGAGACGGAGACCGGAGGATCCGGGTTCGCGGCCAGCCTCAGCTCGCGCGTGCTCGCAAGCGAGTGTTCTCTCTCCTTCCCTCCCTCCCTGTCTCTCTCTCTCTCTCTCTCTCTCTCTCTCTCTACTTAGTGAGGTCCTCCGCAACTTTGTGAGACACTGTTTCAAAATAAAGTATAAAAAATAGGGCCGGGGGCATAGCGCGGAGGTAGAACGCCCCTGCGTTCCATCCCCGGTACCACAAAAAAATAAAAATAAAAAAAAAAGAAATGCATGGTTGACAGATGAGGCTCAAACTGGCTGAACATCGGGTAGGAACCCCTTCTTCAAGGTCAGCGGGGAATGTATTGCACTAGATAAAACTGAGCTCAAGAAGCCAGGAGCAGTCACGCAGGGAGCCATGAAAGGTGGCCTGGCAGTTTAGACAGCTTCCTTGGGGCCCAAAAGAGATGTCATCAGGAGCCATCAAAAACCAAACTGAGCCGCAGGGCCGCACGGGCTGTCGTTTTTCTCCTTCCTTCCTTCCTCCTCGGCCACATTTTAATGCTTCCTCCACTAAGGTCACTTGTCTCCTCTTTCCTTTGCAAGATATTTCCCGATGAAGGATGAAGAAGAGTTGATGCATGACATAGAAAATTACTTTTCTAGTAACTGGACTGGCTGTAGATTTGCTGCCTGTCATCCCGGTATCCGCCCCCTACCTGCTGGGCGATTTGTTGGATGCGGGGCCTCTTCTGGGTGAAGGGGGAAATCGGTAGAACGCATTGTCATAAAACCGCAGGTCACCGTGGCTTCTCTGGTTACTTTTCTCTGCGATGAAAAACCGGATTGCTATCTCGAAATGGCATGTCCCCTCTGGACTGGGAAATATTAAACAAGCACACGCACGTGTACAGAGACATAAATAAAGACATCCGTGGCTCGCCGTAGCCAGAGACACTGCCAATATATAATCAAGCGGGAGATTTTTCCAGGTGATATTTCCTTCTGTGCAAACATCAACCCATACATTACCACGCTGACAGCAGAATTCACTTTACAAGCACTTTTATTTTCCATAACAGTTATCCAAAGAAGTTTCTGCCTTGGCGCATGGCGGGTCTGTGTGCACGGGTGTAAGGCCATGGCGGATCCGTTGTTATGACATCCATCTTCGCTTATGAGGAGAGACAGGGTATTTCTCTGGTCTCTCTGTCACTGGAGAGTTCTCCTCCCCTCTTCCTCCATGAAGATGGATGTCATAACAGAGATCGGCCGCCAGGTAATTCCTCTTTCTCTATGCAGAAGATATAAACATTGCCAGTTGCTGACAAGAAGTTGGTGGAAAGAGGGCAAGAGATTCCACTCTCCACCTGCTGGTTGGAGAACAGGGTGTAGAAAGAATCGCCCGGTCCAGGGTGTAGAAAGGGTACACGTCCCGGTCCACGGATGGCCCAGTCTCCAATTGAGAGGGCTCTGCCCAGTGTCACTGACTAGGAGCCACAGTGACCACCCTTGCCACTGATGTCCATCCAGAACCTCCTCCAATCAATATGAACCCCCTAGCCATTCAGTGGGCTAAACCCATCTGGACCTCATGGCTAAGCCAGGCTCCCCATACAGCCAACCCCATATGGACGACCTCTAAGAAAAAGGGTGATATGCTAGTTATAAAAAAGGAAGGAAGGAAAGAGGGAAGGAAGAAGGAAGGAGAAAGAAGAAAGAAATAGAGAGGAAGGAAGGAAGAAGGAAGGAAAGAAAGAAGGAAGGAAGGAAGGAGAAAGAAATGGAAGGAAGGAGGAAGGAAGGAAGGAAGGAAAGAAGGAAGGAAGGAAGGAAGGAAGGAAGGAAGGAAGGAAGGAAGGAACACAGCTGAGCCCATGCCTGTATTTGGCCACAGGATGAACAAGCAGCCCAGGATCTCCTACAGACAACAGTGAAGTGCTGTTTTGTAAGGGCATCATTGAGCTCGTCAAAGAAGAGTCTATATAATCACAATAATGCTAGGCTTCTTGTTCTTTCTTTTTCCCCTGCCCATTCCACCCCTTAAAGTCTTCATGATGTGCTTGTGACAGATGTCACTGTGTTAAGGATAAAAAAAAAAGCAGGGAACTGTGTGGCATGGGCTACCGATGTCCAGGCAAAATAGACTGGAGCAGTGTCATGAAATTTAACAAACTTAGTCTCCTGGCCACTTAAGTCTGTTTCCCCTTTTAACAGTAAGAAAATCATGGGTGGCGGCCTCACAGGAACACACCTTGCAACCAGAGAACAGTGGGGAAGCCGCTCTTGGTGAGTGCAAGGTGCTAGGCTCCTGCCCTCCTTCCATGGAAAGAAAGCCCTCCAATCCAAAGCATCTGTCCCTTTCCTTGTATATGTCAAAATGTAATTGGCAACGGTTGGGGTTTGTTGCTTTTATTGCTTTTAATAGCTGTATAGCCACTGATTGCCCGAGCTGATGGTTAATTTAATTTCTGTCAATACAATATTGGGGCTGTCTGCATAGTCAGACCATGATTAACTGCTGCTCAGTCCATAACACTGGTGTTATTATTACTGCATTTAACTACGTCTCGGGAGAAGACAAATTAAATTACGTTGAAAATGCTGTTGATTATCATTACGAACTTATTTGTAGAGCACAATTACTGATGTGTTGTAAAATAAATCAAATTTTTTATCATCTTGGTATAAATTAACTTTACTGTAGGAGAACGGAGAGAGGAGACCGAAAGAGTGCAGGCCACCTTGTAGGAGTCAACGGAGCACCGCATTAAAATAATCATCGCACGTGCGCGTCGTATTATATTTTTTTAATAACGAGCTACTTCATGACCAGGAGCGTCTCGTAGATTACAGGATTTCAGCAGTCAAGAGCCCGCTCCCCGCGTGTCGTGCTCTGTTGACTTGAGGCCGGGGGATGAATTACTCCTGGGCTGTGACTCCAATTCTGTGGGAAATCACCGTGTGGGTAATTTAAGGCAGGCGGCTTTAAGAACACAATTACATTAATAGCTTACATGTGACTGTCATTTAGCTTTGCCATTTCCTTACAATTTACTAGGTTCTGTTATGCCATCATGCAAGTTAGGCCAAATCCAATGCGTGCGATCAATAAGCCATCGCCTGTCACCTTTGCAACCTCAAGGAGAGCGGATGCCGCCGGGCCACTGGGCCGAGGCCCCCAAACTCGCCCTAATTGACTCTCCCAGGAAGCTCGATCTCCAATCACCCACTAACCACGGAGGGCAATAATATGCCCGGCTCCTTTTACTGTTATTTTGAGCAATTCCTGCATTTTAAACAACTATGTGGATCAAATGGTTGAGTAATTTGCATAGGAAGCCTATACCACAGGGCTCGGAGCGATAGATGGGGAGCACAGCAGAATTCTGTTCTGGTGCCTGTCCTACCATGGACAGGTTGGTCATCGGCAAGATGACCAGTCATGCTGGGCGTGGTGGCGCACGCTTGTAATCCCAGTACTTTGGGAGGCGGAGACTGGAGGATCCGGGTTCGCGGC
>PVJS01027142.1:13268-26667 GCA_004027185.1 Glis glis | reverse complement strand
GCCAGCCTCAGCTACTTAGTGAGGCCCTCCGCAACTTAGTGAGACCCTGTTTCAAAATAAAGAATAAAAAAAAAATAGGGCTGGGGGTGTATCTCAGAGGTAGAATGCACCTGGGTTTAATCCCCAGTACCACAATAAATAAATAAATAAATAAATAAATAAATAAATAAATAAAAATAAAGTGTGCACCAAATATTTAACCCATTCCAGCCAGGCATTCATCTCCCCATATCCAGTTTCAATAGCAAGGGTTTTTGTAGATCCTTAACCTCTACAACTGTTACTTTCTTATGGTCATTTGGAGTTTCTATGGGGGCACTAGGGTTAGTGTCCTTTGGATTTGGGGTCCCTCTTTCTGGAGTAGGCTTAGCTGTGGTCTTCTTCATGATTTTTTTTTTTTTTTTTTTTTTTTTTTGCTGTACCGGGGATTGAACCCAGGGGCGTTTTACCTCTGCGCTACACCCCCAGCCCTATTTTTTATACTTTATTTATTTGTTTATTTATTTATTTATTTATTTATTTATTGCGGTACTAGGGATTGAACGCAAGGGCGTTCTACCTCCGTGCTACGCCCCTGGCCCTATTTTTTTTTTTATAATTTATTTTGAAACCGGGTCTTACGAAGTTGTGGAGGGCCTCACTAAGGAGAGAGAGAGAGAGAGAGAGACAGGGAGAGAGAGAGAGAGAGAGAGAGAGAGAGAGAGACCTGAGGCTGGCCGCGAACCCAGATCCTCCGGTCTCTGCCTCCCAAAGTACTGGGATTACAAGCGTGCGCCACCACACCCAGCTTCTTCATGACTTTTAAGGAAAATCTCCCAACTGGGTCATATCCTGTGATATCAGCATCCAGTCCATATTCTCTTATGATTGAGGGCCCTTTTCCCATTTATCTATTATTACCCATATAGGATTACACTATAAGTTTTGACAATTTGGGGTAGAGGTTTCTCTAAGTAATTGGAATTTTCTTTTCAATTCTTTTATCCTGTGAGTGGATGGAGGATTAGATGTCTATCCATTGAACTTGGTAGTGCATCAAATGTCATTCCAATCATTACATGGCCCTTGTAGGACCCTATATTTGGCTCTCTGTCCTCTGGCCATTCTAAGGGGACAGAGATACTTATCATTACTGGACAATGCCTCCAATTATGCAGGGAGCCACGAAGGAGAATAAGGTGTGCATGGAACTGGATGACAATGGGGCTGCTGGTTCTGGTTACATCGATTACAAAGTTGCCAAAGCCCCTTGAAGCAGGGAAATAGTCCCATGGTGAGAACGCTTAATGCCTTTTTATATTTTATTTTATATTTTTTATTTTATTTTATTTTATTTTTGTGGTACTGGAGATTGAACCCAGGGGCTTCTACCTCTGAGCTATACCTCCAGCCCTATATTTTATTCTTTATTTTGAAACAGTTACAGAGGGCCTCACTAAGTAGCTGAGGCTGGCCACGAATCTGGATCCTCCAGTCTCACTCTCCCAAGTACTGGGATTACAAGCATGCGCCACCACACCCAGCTTAATGCCTTTTTAATGTGACCTTGAGGAGGTGTGGATGAGGGATGGCCATCCATTGTTCTTCTTGGCTAGGTGTTGGGCCTTTTTTACCTGAGTGTAATGAGCCCAACCCTTTTCTACAGCGTGAGTGGCTGTCTCTGTGGTGAGCAAAATCTGATAAGGTCCTTCCCAGGCAAGTTCCAACCTGTTTTCCTTCCAGGAACACATCATCCCAGGGTCTGAAGAAAACCTTATTGTTTCAAACATAAAATCCACGCATTTAATGTGACTTTTAGAAAACCCTTTAAATAATCCCTTTCAATTTTATTCAACTTCAGCCAATATCCTGTCTAAGGCTAACTGATTTCCCTAAGCCATTCTGCTCTATCTAGCTATCTATCTACCTGGATCAAATGAGCCTTGAGGGGGTCTCAGCCATAAATATTTGCTCCTAACCCATATACTCTCATGCAACTATTGTTCAACATTTATGGTTAAGGCAATAGGATTACATTGTACAGTTACATTGGAATTGTCAACAATTAAGACTAGGGATTACTCAGTGAAAGTGTAGCTTTTGTTTAAGGAGCTTCAAGGATAGAGCTACCCATCACAGGTTGTAAGTCTACCCCTGGTACTCTATTGTTCACCATATATCATCCCAGCGAGGACATAACCCCAACCCCGTATATACCATTCTGTATCAATTGGAATCCATATAGCTTGTTCCCTCCCATCCCTTTAAGAGTTTTAAGGCTTGGTTTAAAGGGAACAATTCACAGTTCTGGGTGGGCCAATTATTAAGCAATCTCCCAGATTCTAACATATTTCATTTTTAACTCCCCCCCTTCACTGTAGAATGTCCACTTTGCATTTTGCCTTGAACACAATTTCTTTCATAAGTTTTACTCTTTACAAAGCATGTGCAACTTCTTCAAACCCTCTGTGACTTGCTTACCAATCTGATTTTTGTTCTCTCCTTTCCTTTCCCTTATGGGATAACTCATTTATTTATTTACTTATTTATTTATTTTTTGCAGTACCGGGGATTGAACCCAGGGGCGTTTTACCTCTGAGCTACACCCCTAGTCCTATTTTTTATACTTTATTTTGAAACTGGGTCTCATGAAGTTGCGGAGGGCCTCACTAAGTAGCTGAGGCTGGCCGAGAACCCAGATCCTCTGGTCTCCGCCTCCCAAGTACTGGGATTACAAGCGTGCACCGCCACGCCCAGCTGGATAACTCATTCATTTAGAACAAAGATCTTGCCATACAAAATCCTTTCCTACCTAAGATTATTATTATTTTTTTTTTTTTGCGGTACCAGGGATTGAACCCACGGGCGTTCTACCTCCGAGCTACACCCACGGCCCTATTTTTTTTATACTTTATTTTGAAACCAGGTTTCACGAAGTTGCAGAGAGCCTCACTAAGTAGCTGAGGCTGGCCGTGAACCCGGATCCTCCGGTCTCCGCCTCCCAAGTACTGGGATTACAAGCGTGTGCCACCACGCTCGGCTTAGATTATTTCCCTTTATCTTTTACTATCTTTATTCAAGTACCTCCTCATATCTATAAATAGCTCCTTTTATTTATTGGGTTTCCTGTTATCTTTGTGGGCTCTGCTGGTGTGGCAAATTTTTCATTTGTCAGTGTGGCCAGAGGGGCAACCTCTGATTTTCCTTGCTGACATAGCTTTGTATTTTTCTTTAACACAAACTTCAAACCCTTTTTACTCTCCTCCTGCAAAACAGATCCAGCTGCAAGAGTGTCACTATTATGTATCGCTCTGGTGGCCATCTTTCCTGTCCCAGGGGATCCTCTGACTCTAGCCCTGAATAGTTCCTTATTTGGTCTTTTAATCTAAGAACTCAGAGGAAACGTCATCCTTTCCCTGCTGGATATTAAAGAATTTTGCTAGATTTTAAGATTAAGGGACTATTTCTCTTATTCCCTTTATAATTAACTCTCTGAGGTCCCTCATGTGATTTCTATGGACAGCATTATTGTTATCCCAATCTGGTTCCTGACTAGAGAACTTTTTATCAGTGGGAGTGACCTCTGGTCTAGTGGATGTTCTCTTTCCCAGGGCGTCAGGGTAGACCTACTAATCACCCTTCTCTCTTCTCCTGAAAACAGGATTCCTATGATTGATATTAATTTCATCTAGGTGAAGACCTGAGGCCCTAAAAACTGACCCAATTGGTCTGCCAACCCATGGAGATCTCTAGAAGGGGCTTTAGTTTTTCTTTAATTCTCTCACCTCTGAACTAGTGAGAGGCCTAATTTTCATTTTATCGAGGACTCTTGGTAGGACCTCTGGTTGAAAAGGAGCCCCTGACATCACTATTCTTTCTCCTCAAAGGTCATGAGGGGTATTACCATTTCTTTCCTCTAGCTCAGGACATTCCCTCCTTTTTTTCTTTTTCCAGTACCGGGGATTGAACCCAGGGGCGTTCTACCTCCGAGCTACACCCCCGGCCCTATTTTTTATCCTTTATTTTGAAACCAGGTTTCACGAAGTTGCGGAGGGCCTAAGTAGCTGAGGCTGGCCGCGAACCCGGATCCTCCGGTCTCCGCCTCCCAAGTATTGGGATTACAAGTGTGCGCCACCACGCCCAGCTCAGGACATTTCCTCTTAAAATGACTTTCCTTTCTACACCTGTAGCATTTGTTCTCTCCTCTAGGCTGGCCTCTGTTGTCCTTTAGGCCTCTGATTCCTGGGTTTTACCTGGCCCTTATTTACTTGCTCTATAGTGGAAAGAATTATATTTTGGGCCTTTGCTTTTCTCCAATCTTTTGTTCTGTGGTAAACCAAGGATCTGAGGTGGTTAATACTGATTTTAGTCAGTGCGACTTAACTACCTTATCCTTTAGCTTAGCCCACAATATGCCAATCTGGTTGCTACCTTATATACATTCAAATTCCCTTCTAATTTTAGAATACCAGAAGGTATCGGTCTAGCTTCAGCTTCTCATCTTTCAGCTCAAAGATTAGCTTTGCAAACCATTTTCTCATCATATATTTATATAAGGAGAGCACCCTTAAGATGTAAAAAAATGGCTGGAGAGTCACTGTGCTGGTTTGCTTGGTGAGAGGTGTCCCCCTGTGGCAGAACAGGGACTCTTGCATCAGAGGGTCATGGCTACAGAGAGTAATGTTCGCCCCAGTTGCCAGAAGGAAAGTGGGATTTCCACCGGTGCGCCTTAGGAACAGGCAGGTTGGTATAAGTCACCGACCAGGTGCCCTGTGTTCATTCATGCCATAGGGGACCGCCGTGAACTCATATGACATTCATCAGGGTAGAAGTAGAGGATAGAAAAAGGAAAAAGGAACGGTGCTCTCTGCTAACCAAATTTGAGTCACATCACCAAATGGTTTAATTTTCCGAGCCAATTGATGAGTCTGACTATGTAAGTTTTGGTAGAGCAGTGCATCTGATTTAAGTAAAGTTAAGCTAGTCTCGGATGGTAGTAGCTGCTTTGCCAAAAGCCAATTAGCTATGAATGACCAACAAACAATACACTTTATACTAGCAATTCTGTTGTTTCTTATATTTAGTCCTAGGATTATCACCCCAGAATCTGAGTATATAACTCAGGGGACTGTCTGAGAGAATCTTATTCTAATTTTTCTTTTCTTTTTGTGGTACTAGGGATTGAACCCAGGGGCATTTTATCTCTGAGCTACACCCCCAGCCCTATTTTTTATTCTTTATTTTATTATTATTTTCTGTGTGGTACTGGGGATGGAACCCAGGGGCATTCTACCTCTGAGCTACACCCCCAGCCCTATTTTATTCTTTATTTTGAAACAGGGTCTCACTAAGTTGCGGAGGGCCTCACAAGTTGCTGAGGCTGGCTGCAAACCTGGGATCCTCTGGTCTCAGCCTCCCAAGTATTGGGATTACAAGCGTGTGCCACCACTTGAAACAGGGTCTCACTAAGTTGTGGAGGGCCTCACTAAGTAGCTGAGGCTGGCCACAAACCCTGATCCTCCAGTCTCAGTCTCCCAAGTACTGGGATTATAAATGTGTGCTACCACGCCCAGCTCATTTTTCTTTTTCTGATCAGAACTTTCCATACTTTGCTTGTTTCCCATCTTGGTTACCCCAGTGTGTGTCCTCATCAGAGGCTCAACCCCCCTCTGTCTGGAGGTTTCTTGCACTCCAACCCAAATCAATTTCCATTAGAGGCTCAACCCCCCTTTGCCTGGAGGTTTCTTACACTCCAACCCGAATTAGTGTGTCCGTGTTAGAGGCTCAACCCTCCCCCCCAATTTCTGCCTGGAGGTTTCTTGCACTCTCCCGAGGCTTCATCGGTCTCTGGCTGTTTCACTTGAGGGATTTTCCAGTGCTTCTTAGCAATTGACAGGTCTAGTCTCTGACTAGGTCCATGAGGACTGCCATAAGCCATATGAAGCCGCCAACAGAACCTCAGATCAGAACTCCACACTCACTTTGTGTCTCAGACAATGTCCAAGATCTCCTGACCACCAAGGAAATACTCTACCACCTCCTGTGGTGTTTCTTACCTTTGTTCATGCACAGTTACCTGATCACCATGGTACTTGCTAGGGCCCTTCCCCTGTGTTGCCAAGAGGCTTTCACTGCTGGGTCTCAGCCAGTAAGGGACCTGCCAAGTTGCTCCCAGCACCCAGAGGCTTCCACAACAAGGCAGTAGGACGTGTCTCCCCCTGAGTGGGGAGCTCGCGGCACTCACCCAAATGGCAGGGATCCTGGACGAGCCCCCAATTGTTAGAAACAGATTCTATGGAAGCTGCAAATAAAAACTCATGAAATTGAAAAGGAATTTGGCAAGGCAATTTACTTCTGCTCAGAAGGGTGTGAGACCAACAAAAAGTCTGGTAAGCAAGCACACCAAATGGGCAGTCCACTTGGCTTTTTTTTGCAGTACTGGGGATGGAACTCAGGAGCATTCTACCTCTGAGCTCCATCCCCAGCCCTATTTTTTTTTATTATTTTGAAACAGGGTCTCACCAAGTTGTAAAGGCCTAAGTAGCTGAAGCTGGCCACAAACCTGTGATCCTCTGGTCTCAGTCTCCCAAGTACTGGGATTACAAGTGTGAGACACCACACCCGGCTGATGATCTAGGTTGCCTCAGCAACTGAACAAGACTCTCAACAACTGAGTGAGACCCTGTTTCAAAATTAAAAATAAAAAGGGCTGGGGGCTCAATCCCCAGCACAAGAAAGAAAGAAAGCGAGGAAGAGAGAGAGAAAGAAAGAGAAAAGAAAGAAGAAGAAAAGAAAGAAAGAGAGAGAGAGAGAGAGAGAGAGAGAGAGAGAGAAAGGGGGGAAGAGAGAGAAAGAGAAAAGAAAGAAAGAAAGAAAGAAAGAAAGAAAGAAAGAAGGAAAGAAAGAAAGAAAAGCACATGGAACTCCTAATTCTGCACCCCAGAATTAGGTAAACCTACCCAGCCATTCTCAGGACAGTACTGGCTTGAGATAAGTCTACTGCAGTGAAGGTAAAAATGTCAACTGACACGTCTGATGAAATGCTTGTCTTTTCTACCCTCAACCCATTTCTCTGCCTTGGTGATCATCTCACTGTCTGGCAATGGAAATAAAATCTTAATTGAACTGTATATTACTTTCTTTTAGAATGTCTTTTTCTTTAAAATAATTTCCAAATCATGTGCTTGACCAATGTATATTGAATCTTGAGGATTTTTTCTTTTCTTTTTTTCTTTTTTTTTTTTTTTGGTACTGGGGATTGAACCCAGGGACATTCTACTCTGAGATACACCCGCAACCCTTTTTATTTTGACACAGAGTCTTGCCAAGTTGCTGAGGCTGGTCTAGAACCTGCGATTATCCTGTCTCAGCCTCCTAAGTACTTGGGATTACAGGCGTGTGCCACTACAGAGTTTTGTTTTGTTTTTCCTTTTTTTTTTTTTTTAATAATCTTCAATCCTTTGAGTTGTGAGAAAGTAGAGTCACATTGCTGAGCAACATCAAGGAAAATAAATAGCTCCAAATAGTTTGACATGAAGACTTAGAGTACTAGAAAGGATTAGAAAAGCCCTTTATTTCTATAAATTTATCTCTTTATAGTGACCCAGTCTTAGGAGAGGGTAATTTAGTGTGAAGTATATAAACCATACATATATATACAAATATATCATTTATGTAACATACATACAAATATACATAAGCGTGTATATTCTCTATATAAAAACCTGTCTACTAATCATCTCAACTGTTGAAATGGCACTGCAAAGGTCTGGATGTTTAAGTGTGTCCTCCAGTAGGAGGTGAGGAGCTTCAGCAGTGGTGCCTCCTGGGAGGTCCTTAGGTCCTTAGGGGCATGTCCTTGGAAGGGACTGTGGGACTCTACCTCTCTGGTTTCTTGTTTCAAGATGTGATCTTTTCCTCCTGTCTGTTCTGTATTTGTGATGGGGTCTGTGCCAGAGTTCGCACTATGCTGTTTGGACTTTCAGTTTCCAAAACTATAAGCTAAATAAATCCTTTTTCTTTATAAAGTTAGCTTACTTCAGGTATTTTGTTATAGTAACAAAAACAGACTAATGCAAGCTTTCAAGGGTCATCAGATATATGGCTAATAAATGAACTGTATTTCAAAGAAGTATGGTCACTGAATGAAAATTAAAAAGTTGGGGGGAAGTTGTCTTAAATTTATTAATTTTCAGATATTCTTTTTTTTGTGGTACTGGGGATTGAACCCAGGGGCATTCTACCTCCAAGCTACACCCCCAGTCCTATTTTATTTTTTGTTTTGAAACAGTCTCGCTAAGTTGCAGAGGACCTTACGAGGTTGCTGAGGCTAGCCACAAACCTGCAATCCTCCTGTCTTAGCCTCCCAAGTACTGGGATTAGAGGCATGTGCCACCACACCCAGCTCAGATATTCTTTTGAACCCATGAATGCCAATGACTTTTCTCCATGCAAGAATATTTTTCATGTGCCATATTTTTAAAAACAATTTATCATTTATACCAGTCAAATCAGATGCAATAATTAACATAAGAAAACATCTAGTAAATTTATTTTATTTAGCTATAATATCCATCTTTAACAGCTTGAAATAAAAACTTCTATGAACTTAATTGAACTGTATGTTACTTTCTTTTAGGATGTCCCTTTTTTCTTTAAAATAATTTCTAAACCACTCTATGTGTTCGACCTTTTGTTTCACACTCAGATATGGGTTTTTGGAAAGGCCACAAGTCACCAGCTCCATGAAGTGGCGAATTGGTCCTTCTTTTGGAAAACCCTCCAGGTGTTTATCCAGAAATATATGTTCATGAAATTCTGAATCATCATCATCAAAACCTAGGAAATAAGACAAAAAACATTGTAATTTTGAATATAAAGCCTACACCATAAAATTAATATTAATGAGGTAATATAATATAGTTAAAGGCATGAACTCTGGAGTTAGACCTAGGTTTGCCAGTCAATTTAACAACTGTGACTTTAGGCAAATTAATTAGCTTTCCTGAGCAACAGTTTCCTCCGGCATAATAAAATTAAAAGAGCACCTTCCTGGGATTTTTGTAGAGATTAAATAGACACAAATGATGCCTAGAACAGAGTAAATGTTCAAAGTACAGAGACAACTATTGCTAACAAATATTTTAATATCTAGGGCAACTGTTAAGAAAACCATACAAACTATATTTAACAATGTGTAAACCAGGTGCAGTGGAAAACGCCTGTAATCCTAATACTTTGGAGGTTGAGACAGGAGGATCACATGTTCAAGGCCAGCCTGGGAAACCTAGTAAGATCCTGCTTCAAAATACAAAATAAAATAGGGCTGGGGTTATAGCTCAGTGGTTGAATACCCTGGGTTCAATCTCCACTATCACAAAATAAGCAAATAAATAAATAAGTAAAAATATGTAAATAAAAAATGTTAAAGCTGGATGCAGTGGCACACTCCTGTAATCCCAGTGACTCAGGAGGCAGTGGCAGGAGGATCACAAGTTCAAGGCCAGCCTGGGCAACTTAGTGAGATCCTGTTTCAAAATAAAAATAAGCCAGGTGTGGTGGCGCATACCTGTGATCCCAGTATGTGGGAGGCTGAGACAGAAGAATTGCAGGTTCAAGGCCAGCCCCAGCAATAAATAAATATATAAATGAATGAATGAATGAATGAATGAATGCTGGGGATCGAACCCAAGGGCATTCTACCTCTGAGCTATACCCCCAGCCCTATTTTATTTTTTATTTGGAAACAGGGTCTCACTAAGTTGTGGAGGGTCTAAGTTGCTGAGGCTGGCCATGAACCTACAATATGCCTATCTTAGCCTCCCAAGTACTGGGAGCCTCAGCAATTTAGTGAGACCTTCAGCAACTCAGCAAGACCCTGCTTCACAATAAAAAATAAAAAAGGGTTGGGGGTGTAGCTTGGAGGTAGAATGCTCTTGGGTTCAATTCCTAGTACCAATAAATCAATAAAATAAGAAAGGTCTGTGGCTGTAGCTCAATTGTTCCTGGGTTCAATTTCTAGTACTGCCAAAAAAAAAAAATCTAAGTAGCTCAAGAGAAGACAAACAGGCTTTGATGGTGGTAAATGCCTATAATCTGGGAGACTGAGGAGAATCACAAATTCAAGGCCAGTCTGGGCAATTTAGCAAGACCCTGTCTCAAAAGGGGTGTGTGTGTGTGTGTGTGTGTGTGTGTGTGTGTGTGTGCTGGGAATGTAGCCCAGTGGTCGAGTGCCACTAGGTTCAATCCCAACTATTGAAGAGGGTCGGGGGGGAAGGAATGAGATCTAGAGAAAATGAACAGAAAACAAGTAATAAAATGGGAGAAATCCAAATCCTAACAAATCAACAAGTACTTTATAAATGATCTAAACACACCATATGACAGAGATTGGCCCAGTGGATATAAAAACATGATCCAAGTATATGCTGTGTACAAAACTCACTTTATTTCTATTTTTCTATTTTTTGGTATTGGGGATTGAACCCAGGGGGCATTCTATCTTTGAGCTACACCCTAGCCCTTTTTATTTTTTTATGTTTAAACAGGGTCTCGCTAAATTGCTGAGGCTGGTCTCGAACCTGCGATCTTACTGTCTCAGCCTCCCAAATACCGGGATTATAGGTGTGTGCCACCATGCCTAACTTAAAAAAACTCACTTTAGCTGGGCATGGTCGCACACGTTTGTAATCCCAGTACTTGGGAGGCTGAGACAGGAGGACTGCAGGTTCGCAGCCAGCCTCAGCTACTTAGTGAGGCCCTCCACAACTTAGTGAAACCCTTTTTCAAAATAAAGAATAAAAAATAGGGCTGGGGGGGACCTCAGAGGTAGAATGCCCCTGGGTTCAATCCCCAGTACTGCAAAACAACAACAACAACAACAAAACCCAAAAAAACAAAAAACAAAAACCCTCACTTTAAACACAACATAGCTAGGGTCAGAGTAAAAAGGACTGAAAAATACTGACCTTAGTAACATAAACATTTAAAAAAGCATGAGTGATTATATGACTATCAGATAAAGAATACTTCACAGCAAAGATAATTACCTGGCAGAAAGCAGAACATTATATAATGAAAGGATCAATCTACCCAGAAGACACAGCAATCTTAATTAAATATGCACTGAACAACAGAGTTTCTAAATACATAAAAGAAACTTGATAGAAATAAAGGAGAAGCTGATGGCATAAGCCTGCTGGCATAAACCTGTAATCCTGGTACTTAGGAGGCTGAGACAAGAGGATCACAGGTTTGAGGCCAGCTTCAGCAACTTAGTGAGACCCTGTTTCAAAATGAAAAAAAAAAAAAAAAGAGAGAGAGAACTAGGGGTGTAGCTTGGAGGTATAATGTCCCTGGGTTCAATCCCTAGTACCACACACATACAAAAAAAATTATAGATATTTCAACATCACACTATAAGAAATTGACAGAACTACTAGGGATAGATATAAACAAACTGAACAAAACATTAACCAACAGGGTGTTGCTAAGTTGCTGAGGGTTTTGTTAAGTTGCTGAGGCTGGTCTTGAACCTGTGATCCTCCTGTCTCAGCCTCTCAAGTACTGGGATTTCAGGCATGCACCACCACACCTAGCTTAATTTTTTATATAATGGGAAATCACAATACTAGGAAGTAAACTGTAAACATAGGACATGTCATTTCTAGTATTATGCTCCAAAACTGACCAGCAAGTCATTAAAAACTAAACATCTTTCCCCAACAGCATCAAAGCAAACCTTCATGAAGCTAATTCTTAGTAGGGAAAGCATGACATTTCGTTAATCTTAAAGTATAAATATCAGAAATATAAAAAGGTATGAAACTGTTGAGGCTCCAGGTTATAATGCTAATCTCTGAAATGAATATTCAGAAGTTTCTAAGTGTGTCTGAGAAGAGTGATCAAAGTGAGTTTTCACAGTTCCTTCCCTGTTTCTCCTTTAGATAACAATTGCCTTAAGTAGGTGGAAATGAAATACCAACTGACTAAAAACATGTCTCTCTCCAGTTTTAGAAATTAAACTTTGTTAAACCGGGCATGGTGGCACACGCCTGTATCCCAGTACTAGGGAGGTTGAGACAAGAGGATCACAGGTTTGAAGACAGCCTCAGCAAGTAGTGAGACTCTCATCAACCTAGTGAGACCCTGTTTCAAAAGAAAAATAAAATAGGGCTGGGGATGTAGCTCGGAGCTAGAATGCCCCTGGGTTCAATCCCCAGTACCACACAAAAAAATAAATAAATTAAAATTAAAATTAAACTTTGTTAAAAATCAGGTCAAATTAATGATAAATTCCTTTCAAGTTCGGACACTCAAGATTTTGATGAACTTAAGTGATTCACTGTTGATAACAATGTACCGCCAATGCACACTTTCCTATCATCCAACTTGGTGGTTCCTCCATAGTATATAATATCCTTGCTAATATTTTAAGATGTTATAAGCCAGGCGTGGTGGCGCACGCTTGTAATCCCAGTACTTGGGAGGCAGAGACCGGAGGATCCGGGTTCGTGGCCAGCCTCAGCTGCTTAGTGAGGCCCTTTGCAACTTCGTGAGACACAGTTTCCCAAATAAAGTATAAAAAATAGGGCTGGGGGTGTAGCTCGGAGGTAAAACACCCTGGGTTCAATCCCCGGTACCGCAAAAAAAAAAAAAAAAAAGATGTTACAGAGTAGAGAAAAAAGAAAAAAGTCTAAGTGTTATAATACATAACAGAAAATAAGTCATAGTAGCAATTTCTCTCATGACTGTAGAAATAATGATATTTTACTTGTATAACCTCATTTGTTCCTGATAAGAATCCTGTAAAATAAGTCAAATTCTTCTCATCATTTTAGAGATGAGGGAAGTGAGGCTTAGAATAAGTCTCTGGAACTGGAACTGCTAAGCACTACGTTTCACATCTCTTCTGAATCAAGTCACACGTGACTATTCCTCAATACTAGATTCTTATTTTTTTGCAGAACTGGGACTGAACCCAGGGGCATTCTACCTCTGAGCTATACCCCCAGCCATATTTTTTTTATTATTTATTTTGAAACAGGGTATCACTAAGTTGCAGAGGGCCTCACTAAGTGGCTGAGGCTGGCCTTGATCCTCCAGTCTCAGCCTTCCAAGTACTGGGATTACAAGCGCGTGCCACCACGCCCGGCTATTACTAGATTTTTAAATCAAGTTTTTTAACCATGAGGACTTGAAACACCCACTTTCATAAAATAACAACTCAATAACTTTTTTTTTTTGCGGTACCAGGGATTGAACCCAGGGGCGTTCTACCTCCGCGCTACACCCCCAGCCCTATTTTTTATACTTTATTTTTTTATTTATTTATTTTTTTTGCAGTACCAGGGATTGAATGCAGGGGCGGTCTACCTCCGCGCTACGCCCCCGGCCCTATTTTTTTTTTTTTTTTTTTTGG
>PVJS01027141.1:0-26464 GCA_004027185.1 Glis glis | reverse complement strand
TTCTACCTCTGAGCTACACCCCCAGTCCTTTTTATTTTTTGTTTTGAAACAGGGTCTCATTAGGTTACTGAGAGTCTCCCTATGTTGCTGAGGTTATCGTTGAACCTGCCATCCTCCTGTCTCACCCTCCCAAAAACTGGGATTATAGGCATATGTCACCATGGCCAGCTAGATATATATTTTCTAAGACACTATATATTATTGTTACTCGAAGATAGACACAGGAGTATACATATGCCACTCATTTTTTAAGTGCTAAACACTGTCTTTCTTTATTTTTTTTAATTGGTGCATTATAATCCTACATCTTGATGAGGTTCAGGGTGGTGGAGGCATACATACACACATCACTCATTTAGCCCTCCCCCGGGAGGGGTAAGAGGGAAACACCCTAATGCACATGATATACATACACAAACTCATCGAAGTCAATCACTGTGCTGAGCATGAGAAGGAAGGAAGGGAGAGGGAATGGGGTGAGGATTTCTTATTTTTGATTAAGGAACTTATTTGTCTTATTAACAGAGAAAATTTCTCTTAACCTGACCCCTTCACATGTAATTATTGCCTCTTTGAGCAAAACGAACTGTCATTTAAATGTTTTCATCATAATATTAAAATAAAAATAGACACAAAAACAAAACACTTGAACAGAAGTAAAATTTTATTTGAACTGAAATTTTTCTTGGCCTCAGGATTTGATAAACTTCTTAACTCAGGTATATATATATATATTTTCAAACAGAGGTGTTGAAAGGACCAAGGAGATCAAAACAGTGAGTCATTTTGTCTCTGCCAGTGGCTTAGGGACTGGAAAGATGCTGGTTCTAAGTCCTGGGCTGCTCTGCTTCCTACTGTCTGAGTTGCACTAGTCCTTCTCTCAGGATGCCAGCCACTGTGCCATTATTTATAATAGTTACAGACTTCAAAACACTTGGACATTCGCTTTTTTTTCCTTAAAAAATAAGCTTAGGGTTGGGGATATAGCTTAGTGGTAAAGCATTTGCCTACCCTGCACAGGTCCCTGGGTTCTATCCTTAGCACCACAAAAAATGAATGAATGAATGAGTGAATAAATAAACAAACTTAGTGGCATGCCTTTTATGTGTTTTAAGGGTTATTTCTCTTGCTTGACATTAACATATTTGGCCACAAGTTGAGTCTGAATTATTAACATTGAATCCTTCTACTCATCAACTTTCATCAATAAATTTATAATTATATTGGTTTTCAGAGATTTCTGATAGTTTTAAAACAAAATATAGTTTGTGGCTTTGAGAAAATGTCATGCCACACAGAGTGAGTTCTGTGTGGTCTCAGTCACTGGGAACTACAATAGGAATGTTGACATTCTATTCACAGGATAGATTTGCTGATGTGTTACTTACAGATGTGGGAATGACCAATAGATTAATATGCATGCAGCTTGAGGTATTTATATCTCTGAATTATTTAATAAAATGGTATGGAGAATTTTTTATTCAGGGACTTCTGTTACTGCAATACTGATAACACCTTGTGCTTTGGCCACCGGAATATGCACCATGCATCATTTGTTAGGTTTTTGCTTTCTAACTATGAAAAACATCGATTGGTTTAATGGAAATATGTTTTTAAATTTTCATATGCACTGCACTCAATCATAAATCTTTTGGAGTGATTTCATTCTTTATAAATCTCAGGATGAAATACAAATAAATTACCACAAGTACTCTCAGTTACTGCACAGTGTGGATATTAAAGAGGATGTGGAAAAACTTTGAAGGAATGGGGGCCTGCTCCATTGTTCTAAGCCAAAAATATCAAAATTTGGCTTATAACACTATGGAAACTAAAAGTCTGCTTATTCCTATAGGGGATTAATGCATTACTCAACCTTGAAAAATTATATTTCCTGGCAACTAAAAAATATGTTCAATTTTCCCAGTCCTTCTGTCTTGATTCCTTATTTTGAATCTACTATCATTTGAAGGTTCTGATGTGATGACTGTTCAAATCCTATTGGATTGTTATGCACCTGATATTCATGCTGATGGAGCAGTTTGGTCTTACACTAATTATTGATTATGAGGAAAGCTGCTTGGCATTTTTTTTCATGTCTACTTAATTGCTATTCATTTAAAATAACTGGAGAACTAAAAACCACTAAAACTCACACACATCCCCAAAGAGTGTATTGCATATTATCTTAATAGGACACTTCTGTTCATTGACCTTAAAGTTGATACATTTAGAATTCTCTAAATAATAGTGTTTTTAATTCTCCTTATTAGAAATTAATCAGAAGGCAAATATCAGTAGTGACTTCCAGAATTCCTTACTCAATACCAGAAAAGAGAAGAAATGGCAGTCTGTGGTATGGGAGCAGGGAGGGCACTAGTTTCTCCTTTTTGCATTCCAGGGCATAAGAATGGTCTTGCTAAAATGAAAATGGAATAGTTAACTTTGCAAAGTTTCATCTAGTTTTAAAACTATTTTTATTTCATTTTTCTCCATTTAACTTGACTCTTTCAATGCATGATGCTCTCTCATATGATGTGATTATAAAACTCTGGTGCCAGTAGCACCTACATCTGCTACCCCTGCCAGTCATTATCTGTTACTGAAAAATTTGTCAGTTAGCTGAAGCTGGTAGAGTGGTACTAAGAATGCCAAACCCATAGGCTCAGGTTTTGTGACATTAGTTTCTTACAGAGAATGACTTTCTTTTGTAGCGAGCACTGCCCTACCAGCTATATAATAGATGCATTCTGTGTTATGCAGGGAACTGCATTTGCCTAGCTATAAATGGAAAGCTCATTCAAGAATGCCACTTTGAAATGTTCTATCCTACTTTTAGGATGATCAATCCATCTCCAACTACTTTAGGTGTTCAGTTGTTTGTAAAGTGTGTATCGAGTGCCTCCTATTGGCGAAATGATGTACTTCTTTTTTTTGCGGTACCAGGGATTGAACCCAGGGGTGTTCTACCTCCCAGCTACACCCCGGTCCTATTTTTTTTATATACAGTATTTTGAAACCGGGTCTCACGAAGTTGGCGAGGACCTCACTAAGTAGCTGAGGCTCACTGCGAACCCAGATCCTCTGGTCTCCGCCTCCCAAGTACTGGGATTACAAGCGTGCGCCACCACACCCGGCAAAGTGATGTACTTCTAAAAAAATGTGTGGTTGATTTTTAAAAAAGAGGATTCTAAAAGCTCAAACCCCATTTTTTATAAAGGTGCCTATTTGACCAACTCAATCTAGTGTATATGTTAATATATTAACCAGTTAAGAGGAAAATTGAGCAACTCTGAATATCCCTCTCTCAAACCATGATTAGCCTAGCTCTAGGAAAACTCAGAAATAAGGGTGCATGCATACATTCCTTGGTGTACTATGTGAAGTATCTCAACTATAGGTCATGACAAATTTGGTAAGGAAAGAAAATAGTTCCAATAGAAAAGTGATCCATATGTTTATAGTTATCAAATTCTATCATTTCTACATTTTGAACAACTGTTTAATATTCCCCTCAATTGTTTAGTCTGGAAATGGAGGGGTTTTTTGTGTCATTACAACAGCTTCTCTTTAGTTTACCTCAATGCTTTCTAATTTTTTTAAAATCATGAACATGGATTTAACTATTATTTGCCAAGCACTATGTGCCAAGCATAGTGCCAGAACTTTAAGATGGGGCTAGTGATTTTCAAACCCAGTGATTTTTGTCCCCCAGGAGACATTTGGTAACACTAGATACAAATTATTATCACAAATTAGAGGTGTGGGGGAGTAATATTGGCATCTAATGGTTAAGAACGAAGGATGCTACTAAACATCTTGCAATATACAGGACAGTTCCCCACAACAAGGAATTTTCTGGTTCATCGATAGTACTAAAGTTGAGGAAATCTGGAAGGGTGTGGATGGAGAGTACCTGAAGAATAAACTCAAGTTTCTGTTCTTCGGCCCTGCCCTGCTACAATCTCTGCCCTGTTACAATCCTTGAGAGAATGTATTTGTACTCATGACTCACACTCTTTTGCTATTTTTCTCCTGTTTTCCAACATTTTTCATGTTTCATGTTTCAATCCCAGGAGAATAGGGCTCACCAAAGGATGTTCTGGGCTTTTCTGTATTTCTAGATTTTCTTCTTATTTCCTTTGTCTGGAATACCTTTCTGCATCGACAGAAATTCTACTTATTTTTTAATATCCAGCCCAGGTGTCACTTCTCCTCAAAGCCATTCCTATCTCAGAGGAAGAAAGGTATTCATTCTTTCCTATCAATGATCATGTGATTTATTGTGCATTTTTATTTATTTATTTATTTTTTTTACGGTACCAGGGATTGACCCAGGGGTGTTTTACCTCCAAGCTACACCCCTGGCCCTATTTTTTTTATACTTTATTTCGAAACCAGGTCTCACGAAGTTGCGTAGGGCCTCACTAAGTAGCTGAGGCTGGCTGCGAACCCGGATCCTCTGGTCTCAGCCTCCCAAGTACTGGGATTACAAGAGTGCACCACCATGCCTGGCCATTTTTCTATTTTAAAATATGTCATTTTATATTAAAATGATTCATTAACTGGTATCTCCTAAACTTGATCACAGAGATAATTGAGTCTTTAGCTCCAAGAGCTTAAGGCAATGACTGATAGAATTTCTACTCAAATATTTTATTAAAAATAAATGGAGCTGGGCGTGGTGGCGCACGCTTATAATCCCAGTACTTGGGAGGCGGAGACCGGAGGATCCAGGTTCGCAGCCAGCCTCAGCTACTTAGCGAGGCCCTCCGCAACTTCGTGAGACCCAGTTTCAAAATAAAGTATATAAAAAAAATAGGGCCAGGGGTGTAGCTCGGAGGTAAAATGCCCCTGGGTTCAATCCCCGGTACCGCAAAAAAAAAAAAAAATGGAAGTACACTCTCTCTCTCTCTCTCTCTCTCTATATATATATATATATATATATATATATATTGCATGGGACTTTCAAAAACAAAAAAAACTTGATTATTTTTTACTCTCAAGTGTTTGAAATTCAGGGTTTAAACATAAAACATCTTTGATATTGTAATGGTTAGATTTAGAATGTCTCCCTAGCCCTCATGGAAACAGGTAGGAATGTTGCAAGCAGGAATTGGTTGCTAAGGAGGGGTCCCTCGGTCTGTGGCCTTGAGGATTCTATCAGGTTCTCTACCCTTGCTCTCTCGCTGGCTTCTTGCCTCCAAGATGTGAGAGCAGAGCCTTGTTTTCACTCTCTCTGCTTCCTGCCATCATGCCCTGCGCTTCAGACCCTGGCCCCACATGAACTGAACCCAGAATCTCCAAAAAACTATGAGCAAATAAACCTTCCTTCCTCTATGTTGTGTGGTCAGGTGTTTTGGGTTATAGCAGTGAGAATGTTGACCAAGACAGATACATAGCAGATAGAGATATAAAATTTGCATTCTAGGTATACATATTAGACTTCAAGATCATTTCCTTTTATCCTGCTATTAATCCCCATACTTACAAATTAATACATAGAAATTGCTTGCAATAAAACATAGTATTATAATTTCCACACCCCTCATCTCAAAATAACAATGACTCCTTAATAAATATGTTTTTTTATTAAAAGTAAATCTTTGAAGCCGAGCATGGTGGCACATGCCTGTAATCCCAGTACTTGGGAGGCAGAGACAGGAGGATCACAGGTTTGTGGATAGCCTCAGCAAATAGTGAGACTCTCACCAACCTAGCGAGACCCTGTTTCCATATAAGAAATCAAATCAGGCTGGGGTTGTAGCTTGAAGGTAGGCAAATGCCCCTGGGTTCAATCCCTAGTACCCCACACACACACACAAAAGTAAATCTTTGGTCTTCTGCTTCCAAAATGGTGGAGTAAATGTATTTTTCTCAATTCCTTCCACTAAGCACAACTAAAACCACTGGACCTTCTATACAAAGCAAGCATAAGAAGACCCCGCAATGAGTAGAGAGGAAGGCAGCATGGCTAGTGTCTTAGTGCAGGCTGCTGTAGGAAAACAGCACAGACCGAGTAGCTTGGACAACAAACATTTATTTTTCCCAATTCTGGAGGCTGGGAAGTCCCAGGTCAGTGTGTTGGCAGATTCACTATCTGGCGAGGACCCTCTTCCTGGTTTGTCAATGTTCATCTTCTCACTGTATCTTCAGATAGTCCCGAGGGATCATCTCTCTTGAGTCTTAGAAGGACACTAATCCCATTCATGAGGGCTCTACTGGCATGATCTAATTACCGCTCTACAGGCTTATCTCCAAATACTCCAATGGGGGATTAGAGAGTAACAAATAAATTTGAAGGATATAAACTTTTTGTCTGTAGAGGTTAGGAACTTGGAGACCCAATAAATGATCTGGTGGTGGGTTCCCTAGTTTCTTTTTGCCTCATATGTCCCAGATTTGAAGTAGAAATCAGCAATTCCCAAATACAAATAGCCACAGAAAAAAAAATACCCCCCAAAACCCTCCAACCAATGTTTGTGGTCTTTAGGTAAAGGCCCAGGATAGGGGTAGCCTCATAAAGCATAGCAATTATAAAGGAAAACACTCTTTTTTGGTACCGGAGATTGAACCCAGGGCATTCTACCTCTGAGCTATACCCACAGCCCCATTTTATTCTTTTATTTTGAAACAGGATATCACTAAGTTGTAGAGAGCCCCACTAATTTGGTGAGGCTGGCCTTGAATCTCCAATCCTCTTGTCTCAGTCTCCCAAGAACTGGGATTACAGGTGTGTGCCACCACGCCCATGGAAAGTATAACAATGTAAGACAAAACATCTCTAGCTGTAGCCTCCTCTCTCCCATTCATACTAGTGAAGGCTGGGTTGGTAGCCTAGTCTTCTACCTCCACCATGCTTTAAGAGGCATTCCAGTCTGCTTCCTGCTCCCTACCAGTCTGCTCTGATGCCAGAGAAAGCTGAGAAAGAACTCAGGATCTTTATCCTCACCTGGCTCTAATGAGCCCCTCAACACACACACACACACACACACACACACACACGCACATGTGCCAGTAGAAATTATAAGTGAAGACTTGACTTCCACACCCATTTGGCAGTAATGAGTCTCATCCTCTGTCCTCAAGGGTGATATCACAGGAGGCATAGTAGAAAGCCAGGACTCACCGCCACCCAGAAATAATGAGGACAAGCTCACTCTCCTCTGTGGTACCAGTAACAAGTTACTCTAATCTTTCCCAACCAAGGTGGCATTACCAGAAGCCACGTGGGGAGTTAGAAATTCTACCTCCACCTGGATGTAATCAGAAGCCCTTCCTCACTTTGGCACCAATGGAGGCTAACTTGTATTGAGGAACTTGTACTTCTACTCTCAACTGACAATAAAGAGGTGGCACTCCCTGCCTTGCCTCTGCCAGGTCAGTGTCTGAAGGGGTGAGTGAGCTGATTCATATTTCAGTAAGTTACAGAGTATCATGACATAGGTCTCAATATCCAGGTTTCAATTGAAAATTCACTCTTCATACCCATATCAAGAGCTAAGTAAATCTGAACTTGAATGAAAAAAAGAAAAAGAAAGAAATCATTGCACACTAAAAGTGGGATGACAGGGATGTTAGGTGTCAGAATTATCTGGCAGTGTTTTAGAGGTTATCACAAAAATTCTTCATTAATTAAGTGTGACCATGCTTGAAACAAAAGAAAAAAAACAACATTTAAGAGAAGAACTAAATTGTAGCAGCAAAGACATAGAAGACAGAAAAACAGAACCAAGTGGAAATTTCAGAACTCAGAAAAAGGAACCAAAATAGAATTCTCAATAGATAGGCTCAAGAATAGAGTGGAAAGGACATAGGAAAAACTGGTGACCGTGAAGAGAGAACCATAGAAATTGGCTAATCTGAAGAGCAGAAATAAAATAGGAAAAATAATAATAAAAAATAACAGTGCCTCAAGGGTCTGTAGACCTATGACAAAAAATTAAATCTATTTGTGATTGGAATTCTAACAGGAAAGGTGAGGGTGAGTGAGGGTGATGAAGTATTGAAAGAAGTAATGGCTGAATATTTCCCAAATTTATCAATCCCCCCAAAAAAACCCAATAACCTAAGCCGGGACTGGAGGTACACGCCTGTAACCCCAGAATTTGGAAGGCTGAGGTAGGAGGATCACAGGTTCAAGAATAGCCTCAGCAATTTAGAGAGACTGTCATCAACCTAGAAGACCCTGTTTCAAAAAAAAAAAAAAAGGATTAGGGTTCTTGTAGCTAGGAGGTAGAATACCCCCTGGGTTTAATCCCCAGTACCACAAAACAAAAATTATCCACTTTGTTTCTATAAGAAATTCACTTTAAACACAACAATAAATGTATGTTGATAGTAAAAAGATTATATATACACACACGCATATATATACAAACATACATTTATAAAACTTTAAAAAAGAGGTGGCTATGGCTGTATTAACATGAGATAAAGTAGAGCAAAAAATTACCAAAGAAAGAGACATTATATAATGATAAAGAATCAACAAACCAAGATTAGCTGTCCTGAATTTCTAAAAATAGAATTCAACCAGGTCCAGTGGCACATGCCTGTAATCCCAGTACTTGGAAGGCTGAGACAGGAGGATTGTAGGTTCAAGGACAGCCTCAGCAATCTAGCAAGACCCTCAACAACATATTGAGGCCCTGTTTCAACATAAAAGATAAAAAGTGGTGGGGGCTTAGTTTGGAGATAGAATGCCCCTGGGTTCAATCCCAGTACACCTCTCCCAAATAGTTTAAAAGTATGTGAAACAAAAACTTATTGGACTGAAAAGAGAAATAGACAAATTCATAATTATAGCAGAAGACTTTAATATACTTCTCTCAATAACTGGTAGAACTATCAACCACAGAATTATCAAGGATATAGAAAGCGTTAATTTAAGCCATAAACCAACAGGAGCTAATGAACATTTATAGAATATTCTCCCTGAAACAGTAGAATACCTATATTTTTCAGAGTCCACTGAACATATATCAATGTAGAACATAACCTGGGCCATAAAACAATCCTAAATAAATTTTAAAAAGTTGAAATCCTACAGAATGTATTCTCTTACCACAATGGAGTCAAACAAGAACATAATAACAGAAAAATCTCCATACACTTAGAAAATTAATGGCACATTAGTTAATATTACAGTTCCAAAAAGAAGTCTTGATAGAAATTTAAAAATACATGAACCTGAATGAAAATAAAAGTACAAATACTCACTTTGTCGGATTTATCTAAGCAATTCTGAGAATGAAATTTATAGCACTAAATGCATATTAAAATAGAGAAAACATTTCAAAACGATAATCTAAACTCCCACCTCAACATCTAGAATAAGGTGGGCAAAATAATCTCCAAACAGAAGGAAGGAAATAATAATGAGCAGAAATCAATGAAACGGAAAATAAGAAACCAATAGAGAAAAATCTTTGAAATAAAAACTGGTTCTTTAAAATGGTCAATAAAACTGATGATCCTCTAGCAAGATAGACAATGAAAAACAAGGACATAAAATGTCAATATTTGGTATTATACATGCAGACATTGAAATGACAAAAAGGAACACTGTGAACTAGTCCACACACATACATTTGGCAATGTAGATGAAATGGACCAATTTAATGAAAAGCACAGACTACTGCAACTCACTCCATATAAAAAAAAAGGTAAACTGAATAACCCTTAATCTATTAAGGAAATTGAATTTATAATTTGAAAACTTCCCCCAAAACAATCTCTAATCCCAGGTGATTACATTTGGAAATTCTATCAAATTTGAAGAAAGATTACCACTAAATCTACATAATCTTTTCCAGAAAATAGCACAGGAGAAAAATGCTTCTTGATTCATCTTCTGAAGATAATATTATCTTGACATCAAAAGCAGCTATCTAGTTTAAAAAACACAACTACAGACCGATATTCTCATAAATATAGGTGCAATAGTTATAACAAAATTATAGCAAGTAATTTAATACTGTATAAAAATAATTATATGCCATGATCAAATTGTATTGACTTAAGGGCTGCAAGGATAATTCAATACCTAAAAATTAATGTAATCCACCATATTAAAATAATTTTCATGATCATACCAATGAATGCAGAAAAATTATTTGACCAGTTTCTAGGCACATTCATTATAAAGTTTCTCAGCAAACTAGGGTTGGAAGGTAGCTTCCTCAATTTGGTAAAGAATATTTACAAAGAGCCTAAAGCTAATATGCTTAAAAAGGCGCAATGCTTTTTCTTTAAGATAAAAAGAAGGCAATGATGCTCTCTTTCACCACTCTTATTCAATAAAATAGTGGAAGTTATAGCTAGTACAATGAGACAGAAAAAAGAAATAAGATGTTTATAATCATAAAGGAATTTTAAAAAACTATTTGTATTTGCCAGAGACAAATTATAAAATTTATTTTAAAAATTCAAGCCGGGCGTGGTGGCGCACACTTGTAATCCCAGTACTTTGGGAGGCGGAGACCGGAGGATCCGGGTTCGCGGCCAGCCTCAGCTCTCTCGTTCTCTCTCTCCCTGTCTCTCTCTACTTAGTGAGGCCCTCCGCAACTTCGTGAGACCCGGTTTCAAAATAAAGTATAAAAAATAGGGCCGGGAGTGTAGCGCGGAGGTAGAATGCCCCTGGGTTCAATCCTCGGTACCAAAAAAATAAAAAATAAAAAAAAAATAAAAAAATAAAAATTCAAAACCCTAGAATTAATATGTAAGTTAAGTTTCATATACAGGATAAACACAAAAACCAGTTTCTTTTTATGTACTGGCAATTATCACATGGGTTCTAAAATTAAAACAAAATTCAATTTCTGAGGCTTAAAAATTTCTTAGGTGTAGCCCTAACAAAACATGTATGGGGCTTGTATGCTGAAAAACTACAAAATGCTGATAAAGAAAACCAAAGGACTAAATAAAAGGAGAGACATACTGTGTTTACAGAGTAGAAACCTTAATATAGTTAAGATGGCAATTCTCTCCAAATTCATGTAACAATTTCATGCGATTTCTATCAAAATTTCAACAATATTTTTGTAGACCTGAGAAGATTTTTAAAAGTATATATGGAAAGGCAAAGACACTAGAATAGCTAAAGAATTTTTGCATTGTATTTAAAGATTTATTACATAACTACATTAACCAAGACTATGTGATATGGATGCAGACATAGAAATAGAGGTCAATGGAAAAGAATAGAAAACTAAAAAAAAAAACTAGACAAAAAACAAACACATGCCCAACTGATATTTTTATACAAAGGTAAAAAGCAATGGAGCAAGGATAGTGTTTTTATCAAGAGTTGCAAGAGGATAACAAATACCAAACAGAATCTTGAACTAAACCTTACATGTTATCCTAAAAGTAACTGAAAATGAATCATGGCTCTAAATGTAAAACATAAATCTATGAAACTTAAAACACCTGGGAAAATCTTTTTTGACTCTATAGAGCTAGGTAGAGTTTTTAGACTCAACACCAAAAGCATGATCCATAAACGAAAAAATTGAGAAATTGAACTTCATCAAGATGACAAACATTTTCTTTGTGAAAGACCCTGTTAAGAGGATGAAAAGACAAACTACAAAATGGGAGAACATTAGTAGCAAACTACATATCTGATGAAGGACTAATATTTGTAATATCCAAAGAACTCCCAAATCTCAACAATAAAAAATAAATTGATTTGAAAGTGTGCAGAGGACATGAAGTGACATTTCACCAAAGAGGATGTGGAGATGGCCAATAAACACATTGTAAGTATTCATTATTGGCTACTGGGGAAGGGAAAATGAAAACCACACTGAGATACTACTACACACCTATCATGAGGACTAAAATAAAAAAAATAGCGATAATACCAAATGATGGCTACAGAAATTCTTCCTCCACTCTTTCACCACCTTTCATTCTATTGCCTTATTTTCAGTTTTTTTAATAATTAAAATTTTTAAAAGTATAAAAATATGTAAAGAAGAGAATAATAGGTATCAATATTTTCCCCTTCTACTTCTTCTCCTTTTCCAAGTTGAAATCCTCAAGAAAATGAATAATTTTTTGTTCTTTTTTATGATTGCCCTGCATAGTTATTGGCACAGAGGAAGCACCCACTAAACATTTTATAAATGATGGATTCACAGGACACAGGACTGGCTTGAAATGTTCTCAGGATTTGGTAATGAGATCACCATAATTTGCACAGATAATATTTACCATGACACACTAGAGATATTTTTAAGAGGTAGAGTAAAAACAAACTGGAAAACACCTAGAAAACAGGTTTTTAAAAAGTTGAATTGGGCTGGGCGTGGTGGTGCACGCTTGTAATCCCAGTACTTTGGGAGGCAGAGACCGGAAGATCCGGGTTCATGGCCAGCCTCAGCTCTCTCTCTCTCTCTCTCCCTGTCTCTCTCTCTCTCTCTACCTAGTGAGGCCCTCCACAACTTCGTGAGACCCGGTTTCAAAATAAAGTATAAAAAAATAGGGCCGGGGGTGTAGCGCGGAGGTAGAACGCCCCTGGGTTCAATCCCCGGTACCGCAAAAAAAAAAAAAAAAAAGTTGAATTGGGCTGAGCAATTATCATAATAACCTTAGCACAAGAGGTGGAATCAGACTTAGATCTTGTTAGCCATTTCAAAGGAAAATTACACAGACCATTACAACTGGTAGTTTATGATGGACAGAGAGAAGCGATATAAATTAAAAGTTTGTGAAGGTTTTGAGCTTGAAAATGGAAAACTTATGCCTGTGATAGAAAGGTTGGAGAAGGAAGCCGGTGTAATTTTTGTAAAGAAGATTTGAATTCCAAACCTCTGGATGGGTAGGGATGGCAAAACATCCTGGCGGGAATTCCCAGTAGGCACTGCAAAGAGATAGTGAGACCTCTGGTGATGTCCAACGTTACTTTGCTGCAGATCCTCAAAAATCTTCGATCTGAAAGTTTGGGCCTATCCGGTCACCCATGCTGAGACTTTAGAATGAATTGCTTTGCAACAATTCAAACATGTGAATTCAAGCCTGTTTCATTGCTACGGTGTTGGCTTAGTGAGAGCTGTGGCCTCACTTATCCAGAAAGACCAGGCTCGCCCTGCCCGGAGCGCTTGCTGGTTTGCTACAGCACAGGGTCCTGACCTGTGCTTAATGGCCCTGTGACCCCCAGGCCAGCCACCTGTGCTTTCACCACTCCTCTTCCTTGCAGCTGTGAAGGAAGGACACCTTCTGCTCCAACTGTCTAACCACCTCCCTCAACCTGTTTTTCATTCAAGGCACTGCGTGGCCTTGACCTCTCTTTGTGAAATGACCTCCACCATCTCCCCATCTGTACTCCACACTCCAGGGACTCACTCTTTCTGTACCCACCGGTCACTCACCTGCAGGTTCTGCTCTTATTTTCCTGACACCTGGAAAACGCTTCTGCCATTGAAGAAGTTCTGCCTTTTTTTTCCCCCAAGAACCATCTTACATGTGATTTGTTTCTGAAAATTTTCATGATTCCTCCATTTTATGTGATCATCATCCTTTAATTATGAATACAAGAATCTCTGCCACCAAGTATGGTCTTTGATGTTTTTAGCTATTTGGGGATTTATTTTTTATCCCCGTGCCCGATGCCTTTTCCTCTCCCCCAAACACACTACTTTTATAAACTCCTTTATGAAGTTACATGGTATATTACTCATCAATTTGTTTCCTAGTAGTTAACATAATATCTTGCATAGTAATTATTCAGTAAATATTTGTAGAGGAGGTTTGTATTGTAGTCGACACCTTAAAATGGTGACCTGTTTAAGATATGGAAACTATAGAAAGAAGATAAGAGTTAGCACAGCCCCTCCCTAAAAAATTACCTATTTTTGAAGAAAAATTTTAAAAAGTTTTTGGGGGAACAGAGATGAGGCATCCCAGAGATGATGACTTGCTTTGGTTATTCAGAAAATGGTAGGAGGGCCTCCCAAATTCTAGGTCCACTCTGTCTTAGCTAGGAGCATTATTTCATGTAAATCAGCTATTATTAATCATTTAAAGAGTGAAACATTTCTGCTCCTCTTTTATAGCTGTGCTGGCAAGTGGGTGCCAGAGGAAGAGGGAATTCCCTGGGCAACTAGACTTCAACCTCGAGCCTCTTGGCTTCCTCTGGGTGATTAATTATGCTGCAAGGTTCTTAACAAAGGACCCTTCATTCGGATCCGAAGCCCAGTCTGAATGCTGAGGCTCTGTGGCATCCTAGGTCAGTGGATTTTTTCTCAAAGCTGGTTCCTATTTCTGGCAGTAACTCTTCAATTCTGGAACTTCAGTTCCAGCCAAAATAAACTATTGTCTCAGGTCTGTATTTTTCCTGAAGTACTATGGCATTTTTATGGAATATGGAGACAGTTTTATGTAAGACTTTAATGGTAACAATAAAGGACCCAGAACTTTTTTTCTGGCCTGCTATTCTCTCCTCTGTATCAAGTAGTGATACAGTTTCCAAAAAGGAGCCATTTCAAACCTTCCAAATACAATCTCTCATTCATATACTGTGTGATGTCCATTTTCTTGGTTTTTTTTGTTTGTTTTTTGTTTACCATCTCAACAATAGCATAGAATCATTTTTATGTATCATTGGCTATACTTTTAAGAAAAAAAGCTGTCTCTTATCGCTCAGTTACATGGTTCAAACTTGTGATTTTATTCCATTAAATTATGCTAATAGTTTTATTTTAAGTAGCTGTTTTTTCTTTGTAAATCCATTATTCATACTGTTGATAATTCAGAGAAGCAAATATTACATTAAACATTACATCTTAAAGACTTTTTAAATACACAAGAGACAAATTTTGCTTATATGTTAATTTAAATTTGATTAATTTAATTAAATACCTGTCACTAAGGGTAACTGTGAATGTTATGGGAATATCTCTAGTCTGATAGGATCAACAAATGAATAGTGGGCATTTTGTGTGTGTTTGTGTGTGTGTGTGTGTGTGTGTGGTACTGGGGATTGAACCCAGGGGCATTCTACCTCTGAGCTACACCCCCAGCCCTATTTTTTTTATTCTTTATTTTGAAACAGGGTCTCACTAAGTTGTGGAGGGCCTCACTAAGTAGCTGAGGCTGGCCGTGAACTCGGATCCTCAGGTCTCAGCCTCCCAAGTACTGGGATTACAAGCGTGTGCCACCACGCCCCTCTATAGTGGGCATTTTGACATCCTCATTTCACTACTTCAAAGAATGGGTAAAGGAAATTTTTCTGACATTATTAGGTTTCCATTATTTGATTTTGTCTTATGAGCTCTCAAAAAACATGGATTATAAATTGAGAAATTTAAAAATGTAGCCAGGGGTGGTGACACATGGCTGTAATCCCAGTACTTGGGAGTCTGAGACAGGAGAATCATAGGTTTGAGGACAGCCTCAGCAATGTAGTGAACAGCAACCTAGTCAGACCATTTCAAAAAATAAAAAGAGCTGGGGAATAGCTCGGAGGTAGAATGTCTCTGGGTTCGATCCACAGCACCAGAAAAAAAAAATTCTGAAGACATTTCTTTGTACAATGAGCTAATGCATAAATGATAACCTGGAAGGAGTATATTTTTTTTCAAATTCAATTTTTGGAAGATCCATTATTATTAAATGGTTATCTTTTTTTTTTTTTTTGCGGTACCGGGGATTGAACCCAGGGGCGTTCTACATCTGAGCTACACCCCCGGCCCTATTTTTTATACTTTATTTTGAAACTGGATCTCACGAAGTTGTGGAGGGCCTCACTAGGTAGCTGAGGCTGGCCGCGAACCTGGATCCTCCGGTCTCAGCCTCCCAAGTACTGGGATTACAAGTGTGTGCCACCATGCCCAGCTCCTAAATGGTTATCTTTTAAAATGAGAAAAAATATATGATCACTTTCAGGAAACTTGCAGTAATAAAACTTTTCATGGTTTGCTTTTATTGGTCTTACAGTTATACAGTTTCAGTCACATAGCACTGTCCCTGATATGCAGATATGTAGCCAGTGTTCACAGTTGCTTTCGTTTCAGGTTCCATAAGATTGATCTTCTTGTCTTTACATTGTCTTCACAATTTAGAACCTAGATCGTGATCCTTGAGAATTTCCATGTTAATGCATAGCATGCTGAGGAAATGAAATGGTGTAAAAAGAGAAGACAAATAAATTGATCCATCAACGTAACGCTTGTTGAGCTTAGCTACAGAATTGACTGAAATGTATTCTTGAGCCACAGTCTGGAAACATCTTACTATTTAATGTGGAAAGCAAGGGGACCTCCCTGAGATGCTGTGATGGTGGGTTCTTGAGGAAAATCTAGATTACTGCTAAAAATCAGCAATGACAAAGTCTTCCAACACCCATTTTACATATGCTTGAGTGTGTAGAAATTGCATCATGATTTCTTTTTTTCACTGGAAACCTCAGTACTTTTAGAGCATGATATCTATCAGAAATAAAACTTTAAGTTAATAAAACTTTATTCCAATCAAGCTATTAAATACATAAGTTAAGAATATTTTTTAATATTTTAGTGTTATTCATAAACATTAGACCAAGTTTAAGCTGTAGATATGGTTTAACATAATGGATATATTTATCATATTTGTTTCTCGGTATGTATGGCCATCCAAATAAACACATTGAATACATGGATAATAGTGTATATAAATTCCTTTTAATATGGTAAATATCTTCTGACATGAGCTTTACAATACAGTCAATATAGTACCCTGAGAATAATAGGATATCAATAAAGAGAAAACACTTGTTAAATCTCAGAGAGAATCTGGATATTAGTTTTATGTCAGTGTGATATTTTAAAACTGAATAATACTGGAGACCTCAAATTTGTGATTAAATGTAACTATGAATTGTAGAGCTTTCTCTTTTCATTATGAGAAACTTCTCACATTCTATGAAATACTCTCTTAATAAGACATTGCTTTGAAGCTAAGCTGTGCACTCTATGTGATAGAGTGCACATAATATAAAATTAAGCACTTAAAATGTAATTAACTAACAAAACTTCAGTATTCCAGAGTTTTATTAAATTTTAACAAACTTTTTCAAATTCAAGTCCAAAAATTTCATTCCTTACACAGAGGGTCTCTCTCCTTCAGTTAAGAAATTTCATTTTCCAGAGTAGAAAGAAGTTGGTGTGTATGAATATAGAAAGCCAATTTTACTTCATCTGAGGTCTGGGGTGAAAAAATAATATCATCAAAATACTTTCATAGTGCTATAGAAACTTTTCAAAGATAAGATTTTATATTTATTTACAGGGCAGTTTATAAAGTACTTTCATATATATTATCCCATTTGTCCATTTAAGAAATCTGTAAGTAAGGCTTTAAGCTGAGAGTACAGGAGTTACAGATATTAGGGAAATGAACAGGGACCAGAAATGAGGTTCTTATGCCAAATCTATTGCTATTTAGTTCCATGGCTATCACCATAAAACTTAAGGCTTTAGTGCTGATTATTTAATATTTACTGAACACCAGGATTAGTATATGACATAGTCTTGGGCCTGTTAGTAGGGGCTCTAAGGAGCCCATTGTTAGATTTTCAGGAAGTTTGAGAACTGGTTGACATCACCTTAGCTTATTGGGTTGGAGTTCCCTATGGTGAGTGTGTTTGTATCAAGTAGATTAGCAAAATATACAAATCAAAGCGCTTCTGTATCCTACCAGCACACAACTGTGTATAATTCACTCTAGGTTATTAAAAAGAGATTCAAATATTGCAGATGTGGTTCACACTGAATGCTGCATGCATGTATACATGTATCACATTTAGCCTCATTATGATGTATAATTATAATGCACCAATAGAAGTATATTAAAAATAGGGACATACATACATGCAGCACTTACAGAGCTTCCTCCTGGCTCCCTCCCCATTCCCTCTCCTTCCCCATATAAAAATAAAAAACAAAAAACCCTGGAATTCTTTATGTACATATAAATACAACACTTTGCTTGAATTTGACTAAATGCATGTGTGATCAATGATGACTAAATGAAACAACATATTTTAACTGTTTATAAATACACAAACATATATTCACATTTTATTTTTAAGTTTGCTAGAGTTCTGTTTAATTACTCAATTTCTATATTTCAATGCATATTTATTATGCTTTTAAGTTTTCATATTTTATTTTGACTTTGAAAATAAAAGACCATGTATTTAGTTAGATTCAGAAAAGCAATTCATGTTTTAATTTTGACTCTACTTTTTAGTGGCAAATCTATAAAAAGAATATGAAAGACACAACACATACAGCCTTATAAAACCCATTTATTTTCTAAAAGCAAATATACTTAATCTTCTTGATGGCCAAAGAAATTATGAGCACAGCCAGGTCTTTTAAAATACATATTGGTATAAAGAGCTAGAAAATAAAATTAACTCTTCTAATATCAATTTCTTAAAAAACAAATAAAAATGTATTCCACTAAATGCTAGGTGTAAAATGACAGGTGATTCAAATGAAATTAAAAGAACAGTAAATGTGACAGTAAATATTTCAGTTAATTAACTCTTACTCATGGCACATTTAGCTTAGTGTTATTAATAATAGGTGTATATTATTGAATGGTACTATATCTTAAATATACATACGTTAAATTCCCTAATTTGCCTCTTTACAACAATCCTGAGGGTTCTGTTGATGGAGAATCTGAATTTCAAAAGATTTAACAGGCTTAGAAGACCACACAGTTAGCAAGTAGGAGCAGCAGATCCAACTTAAGTCCCCTGGCTTCAAAGCTCCTTTTTCCCCAAGCCATTCTTTTCTTCTAAATATGTAAATGTTGCAGCCAGTCTCAGCAACTTAGTGAGACTCTCAGCAACTTGGGGAGACCCTGTTTCAAAATTGAAAAAAAATAATAATAAACTAGGGCTGACAGTGTAGCTCAAATGTAGAATGTCCCTGGGTTCAATCCCTAGTACTAAAAAACAATAACACCAGAACTGTAGATATAATTAAAGCCATATAAGTTGTATATATTTGTTTGCAACATTTACATACTTATTTATAAATATGATACTGGGAATTGAACCCAGGGGCATGCTACCTCTGAGCTACACCCTATTTTATTTTTTATTTTGAAACAGGATCTAAATTGCAGAGGGCCTCTCTAAGTTGATGAGGCTAGCTACTAAACTGTGATACTCCTGTCTCAGCCTTGCTACCACGCAATATAACACTTTAAAAATGTTTACTGCTATCATGAATTTTTCCACTAATTGAAAATTATTGTAAGATGAGTTGGCAATTGGCTTCGTGTGTGTGTGTGTGTGTGTGTGTGTGTGTGTGCATGTGCACCTGTGTGCATGTGTGGGTGTGTGTGTGTGTGTGTGTGTTAGAAAATAATATTCTAGGAGCAAATCACATACTCCTTTGCAGGTGACAGCATAGGTATTAAGTAAAACAAGAATGTTTATACTTCAAGCCCCTTTTCCTCCACCATGTAACGGAATACTGATTGCTATCTAATATCTAACTGATAAGCTTTAGAAACATTTCAAATTTATAGGCTATGATATGACATATGAAAAAATATTAAATTTTCAGTTTTGGTGGAGTGTCTCAATTTGCCTCTCCCTATCTTGGTAGATATTAGAAATAGGTGTAGAAGATTTTTTCACAGATAATATAATATAAAATTAGGTATGATTATTTTAGTCTTCAGTGAAAATTATAGTAAAAATTCAATAACATTTAAGTTACCTTCTAAAGTATGAATGCATAGATAATAACTTCATTTAAATTCTCAAGCTTATATATTTAATGAATAATTATAAACTATCAAAATTATTTTAGACACTCCCTATACTATATACTTAGCATTTCTTAAGGCATCACAGAGACTCCCATACTATATGTGGAATTAAAAGCAGGCCGCATGGAGAGATGGTTAGAGTCTACTACATATGCAAATATAAGTGTGTTTTTTTGTAACTGTTCTGCATGAAATAGAATAAAAGAGATATTATGTAGGTATTTTCCATACAGTTCTCTAGCAAGAACAAAGATTAAAAATGCAAATATATCAATTTTTAACACAAAACTGCTGTTACTACCCTCAAGACTAAATTTATAATTATTTGTGGCTTCATCTCAAGCAGCTTCTCTCCTCAAGTTGATTATAAAGTACTGTAAGTTAGGTATTATGTCATATTAATCTATTTCATACTCATTACACAATAAATTATTCATGCATATATGTTACATATCACATTTTCACCAGAGTATAGGCTATGTGTACATGGCTCTAAGATGGATTATAGTATCAATATTTTTATGTAAATGATACTTTAATTTTGACCTTCACAGCTGGACAATATTGTCAGTTCCCATTACCTCCTTCTCCATACACAAGCGATTCCCAAACCTCACCATTGTTCATACCCTCCTTTGTCCAAGAAGTAAAACAACAGAATCAGCCCTTCTCAACCTCAAGTCCTTTCTTCATGTTGCAGAGCAGCATGTGCACACTAAAGCCTCATCTTTCCCTCTCTTGTTCATAATCTTCCAGACCACTGTCACCATGCTGGCTTCACTGGTCTCTGCATATTCTGTATGGGATAGGCACTGATTCTTAACATTTTACACTCAAAATTCCTTTCGATTATCATTTTTACTTGGAACTTACATTTAAAATTTTTTTCCATAATAATGTCACTGAAGATTTTCCCAACTTACTGCTTACATATAAGCGGTAAGAAATGATGATGAGGAAGAGGAGGAGGAGGACGAGGAGGAGGAAAATTGTACATTTTGGGAAAGGGCAATGATTTTTGTCGTTTTCATACATATTCAAACATACTTATTTCAAACATATTTATATCAGACTTACCAGGGAATGATTAAATCCTGAATCAAGTTGATTTAATTGTAGAGCACTGATTTTGTTTTTATTTTATTTTATTTATTTATTTATTTTTTGCGGTACCGGGGATTGAACCCAGGGGCTACACCCCCGGCCCTATTTTTTTATACTTTATTTTGAAACCGGGTCTCACGAAGTTGCGGAGGGCCTCACTGGGTAGAGAGAGAGAGAGAGAGAGAGAGCGCCGAGGCTGGCCACGAACCCGGATCCTCCTGTCTCCACCTCCCAAAGTACTGGGATTACAAGCGTGCGCCACCACGCCCGGCTCTTATTTGATTTTTTGAGAAAGTAAGTGCCACATAGTCAATGTGAACAGAATTCTGTTCCTGGAGGGTATTTAAATAGTGTTTTATAAAAGTAAATTCTAAATTTTTAGATTTCTCATAACTGGGAAAATCCTTTTAGAAAAGCAATCACAAAGCTGGGAGTGGTGGCGCACACTTGTAATCCCAGTACTTGGGAGGCGGAGACCTGAGAATCCGGGTTCCCAGCCAGCCTCAGCTACTTAGTGAGGCCCTCTGCAACTTCATGAGACCCAGTTTCAAAATAAAGGATAAAAAGTAGGGCCGAGGGTGTAGCTCAGAGGTAGAACGCCCCTG
This sequence comes from Glis glis, assembly GCA_004027185.1. Lineage (NCBI taxonomy): Eukaryota > Metazoa > Chordata > Mammalia > Rodentia > Gliridae > Glis > Glis glis. The sequence goes on along the minus strand of PVJS01027141.1, from coordinate 4,973 downwards.
GGTTCAATCCCAGGTACCGCAAAAACAAAAAAATAAAGAAAGAAAAGCAATCACAAATTGACTTTAATGCAGATGAGTCACTCTGAGACTATTTTCCTTCTTGCCAGTTCAGCTGCCAACAGAGTAGTAGATCATGGAGCATTGATCTTGACCAGCGTCAGGCCACCCAGAGGGCCGCTTGCTACATGGACCAGAACCCCAGCTTGTTTGGGATTTTTAAATTATTTTTATTTTATTACTTCTAGGTATTATTATCATTTCTGTAACTCATCTTCGGTACTATAAAATCAAAGCAAAATCAACTTATAAATCATCAGCAAATAATCTTTTAATATGATTATCAGAGGTTAAAAGATATCTAAGTCATTTATTTCTCAAATTCTTCTTATGAAGAAAATGATAGATAATATTTTCAGGTAAACAAATAAGACCACAATATTTATAGAGTGGGCTTATAAATGTCTTTTAGCAAATCCTACTTATTTTAATTTTTTTCAAAAATCCCTTTAAGAGTGTCAGTTAAAGCTGTAGGTGTAGCTCAGTGGTAGAGCGCTTGCCTAGTAGTGAAGCCTTGGCTGGAATCTCTAGTACTTCATCCAAATAAATAAACAAAACAAGAGTGTTAGCTAAACATTTTGTACACTCTAACATCTAGGCAGAAAGTGACTCGTATCTTCCTAAATTCATATATCCATTTTCTAGGACTCTTTAAAGGAAAAGAAACATACATACACACACACACACACACAAACTCACAAATTCACATAAAAACTCACACACATAGACGTCTACTGGCTCCAGTTTATTATGTATGCCAGGTCTCAATAAGTTTCATCAAATTTTCCAATAACATTTGCATAGGAAGCAAAATTCATACATTGATTCTACTGGGCCTCGTAAGGTGCCACTTTGCCAGTTTCAATGGAAAATCATAATTAATCCTTCAGCTTTATTAGTAGACTAGTTAAAATAGCATAGAGACCTGTTAAAGGGCTCATCCATTTTTAAATATAAAGTAGAACATAGTCACTACATTCTACACTTCCTAGACTTTAGATTGAGTTCCATTTTAAGAAGGAAAATTTCCTACCCTTAAAAACATGCAAATAAACAGCAACAAAACTTCTCTAACTCCTGATTCCATCAAATCTACAAGCTTCAAATATTGAGGCCCAAGACCACAGTCCTCACCTAACAATGGCTAAGGCTTAGAACTGATTATTGAGTGTTCACAATATGCTGGCACTGTTCAAATTTACAGACTTTAATCCTGCACTTTAATTCTGAACTAAAGAGTAAGAAAATGAAGGTAAGAGTGGTTGAATAAAGCAAATAAGTAGCAGAGACTATGCTCTTAATATCTGTGAATCTGGTATCCTGCTTAGTCAAGATTGTGTTTGAGTAATTAGCTTTCATAGCTATATTTAATATTACAATTAAATGATGGTGTTTCTCCAATCTTTGTTATTGTGGAAAAGGTGATGAAATAGGTAAAGGTTATTTTGAAAGTTCAGAAAATGTATCTATTTTGGTTTCTACAGCTGAATAAAAATACATTGTTACTATAGGTGACCTCTGATGAGCTCTGTATCCACTCTGAGCCTCAATTCTCTTCTATTTTATCATAAATAGAGTGAGTGGAAATAGATGATTTGTAAGAGTCTCCTTAATTTCAGAAATGCATGCATATTAAATCAATATTTGTTGAATGCAATATATTTAATAAAATAATTGATTTATTACTAGTTATTATGTTCTCCTATGTATTGTAGAAACATAATACTTCCCTCTGAAATCTACTGAAACTACATCACCTCTAAAGGAATACAAGGGAAATAGCAAAAATTTCTATAGTGGCCGGGCGTGGTGGCGCACGCTTGTAATCCCAGTACTTGGGAGGCTGAGACAGGAGGATCCGGGTTCGCAGCCAGCCTCAGCTACTTAGTGAGGCCTCCGCAACTCAGTGAGACCCTGTTTCAAAATAAAGAATAAAAAATAGGGTTGGGGGTGTATCTCAGAGGTAGAATGCCCCTGAGTTCAATCCCCAATACCGCAAAAAACAAAACAACAAAAAAAATTTCGATAATGATGTCGCATACGCCATTCCTGTGTGGCTAATTCTCTGAAATAATTAGAGGCACTTATTCTATAGTTGTATATTTAAGTAAATTATCTTTGACAAAATCTCTTCTTGAGCAATTTTATCTGTAAACAACAGTCACTGATATGGAGAGCAGACTTGACCATGGTATAAAGGCGGTGTTATTCACATGTAAGTGACTCACGCTATCTTATGGATCAGGTTGGTCATTCCAGTAGAGAGATGCCTTAACTTGGGATTACTGATGTCTTGTCCTAAGTGCTAATTGTATGCAGTGATTCTTAGCTGGGGATGACTTTTCCCCTTAAGGTACATTGGCAATTTCCAGAGCCCTTTCTTAATGTTACAGCTAGGACAGGGTTGCCAGATTTAGCCAATTAAAGTATACATGCCCAGTTAAATTTAAATTTCAAACCAATGATCAATATTTTATTTATTTATAAATTCTACCTCCAAGCTACACCCCCAGCCCTATTGTTTTATTCTTTATTTCTTTATTTTGAAACAGGGTCTCACGGAGTTGCAGAGGGCCTCACTAAGTAGCTGAGACTGGCCACGAACCAGGATCTGCTGGTCTCAGCCTCCCAAGTACTGGGATTACCATGCCCGGCTGATCAATATTTTAATACAAATATTATCTATGAAATATTCCTAATAAATATTATTTGTTGTTTATCTGAAATTTATATTGAACCAAAAGTGCTGTATTTTATCTGGCAACACTAAAAGTGGATTTGAGGATTGCTACATATGTGTACTGAGTAGAAGCTACAGATGTTGCTAAGCATCCTGCCATGCCCAGGACGGCCCTGCCCACTACCACCTTCATCTTGAATGCACTTGTGTTTCATCGAATAGAAATGCAACAAGAATTATCCAGTCCAAAATGTCAACAGTGTGGAGGATAGGAAGTCTGATATGTGTAACCTATTCTTTCATTTGTTGATAACATTCAATATTTTGGGTTTTAAATTTTACATTAGTGCATTTTAGGGGGCACTTTTCTATTTGAACACATTGAAGAATATCATTATAGATGTAAAAATGGAAGTAATGTTACCTGTCTCCATCTCCCATGAATTATATAAGAAGTGTATAAAAGCACTTTGAAAATTAATCTCAACCGGGTATGGTGGCACATGCTTATAATTCTAGTATTTGGGAGGCTGAGACAGGAGGATTTCAGGTTCACGGTCAGCCTCAGCAACTTAGGGAGATCCTCAGCAACTTAAGAAGACCCTGTTTCAAAATAAAAAAATAAAATAAAACTGGGGGTGGCTCATAGTAGAATTCCCCTGGGTTTAATCCCCAGTACCAAAAAAAAGGTAATCTAATGCAATATTGAGTGATACTTTTCTGATTTTTAAGCTGAAGTTCATTTTAAATTCTAACGACAGAACAAAACCTCTTAGAGTTTATATTTTCTATTTTATTTTATTTTTGTGGTACTGGGGATTGTTCCTAGGTGCAATCTATCTCTGAGCTATACCCCCAGCCCTATATTATTTTTTACTTTGAAACAGGGTCTTGCAAAGTTGCTGAGAGCTTCGCTAAGTTGCTGAGGTTATCCTTGAACCTGTGATCCTCCTGTCTCAACATCCCAAGTACTAGGAATACAGTGTCACCACACCCAGCTTTTAGGGTTATCTTTGAAATCCTAATCCATGACCACAGCACAAAAATAAAAAAATCAACAGAGTTTCAGAAGTAGTAGTGTAGCATTGATAATACAAAGATGAATTATGAAAAATCATAATCTTAATTTTCCTTGAATCTAGAGTGTAGAGAAGCAAGACAGACATGAAAATAAATGAAAAGCTTAGTAATTTAGAAGATACTATTATAAAAATATATGAAGGTCACTATAATAACTTGCCAAAAAGGGCTCAGAATCATGGTGTAAATGAAAGCCTTCCTACTCTGAAAAGATGTAGTAGAACTTCTCTTCTATGACATACAAAGAAATCTCTATGGAAGTTCTTCTGTTACTTGTGCGAGGTATTTTCCAAGCTCTAGCAGCATTGGTACTGAATTTTCTGGCACCTTACTGCATTGTTGTCTATGTCATAAAACTGCATGGTTCTTCTTTCTCTGTCGACAGCTGGCCACTGCCAAATTACCTATTGTCCCTAATTTGTGAAAATAGTTTCTTTCCATCTTCACCGCCCTAAAGGCACACTAGTACCAAGCAACTCTAAGCAACTCTAAGCTATTTACTGACAAAGGAGCTGAATATGAGAGGAAGGGGGCTTGTGCAGAGGTTTGAATCCTCTTTACCACATTTCCTAATGCCTCCTCCTGTGTTACAAAGTGAGTGTATACAAGAGCATTTTATTTAGTCACCTTTAATGTCTGAATAACCTAGAACAATAGCTGGCATCAATAATTTTGTTTGAGTAGAAGAAAGAAAGCATCCATATAGTGGCAGAATATGGTCAGAATTTAAGAAAGAAACACGAATTTTTTTTGGGTAATACTAGAAATTGAACACAGAGGCATTCTACTTCAAGCTACACCCACATCCCTATTTTATTTTGAAACAGGGTCTCACTAAATTGCTAAGACTGGTCTCACTACATTGCTGAGGCTGGTCTCAAACCTGTGATCCTCCTGTCTCAGCCTCCCAAGTACTGGGATTACAGGCATGCATCAAGAATTTGATGAGAGTCCACAGAAGGGATGACCTCTTGAATGTGATAAGAGAAAATGCAATGGAATGCTGTATGTCAGAAAACTCCACTAGGGGTTCCTGGTCCCACTGAAAGTCCATTAGTCAGGAACAGTCCAAGCACAAGTGCATTATTTTGTTGACTAGAAGATAGCTAAGATCTTTTTTTTTTTTTTTTTTTTTTTTTTTTTTTTTTTTTTTTTT
>PVJS01027140.1:0-26462 GCA_004027185.1 Glis glis | reverse complement strand
AAAAAAAAAAAAAAAAAAAAAAAAAAAGAGTGGACAAACAAGGTGTTACAAAGAAGGGAGAAAGCCTCTCACAGAGGAGAGATTTTCATAGGATGGGGATAGAGTAGGTAAAAAATACAACAGGAATTCCATGGAGAAGCTGGGAGAATTATATGAAGGAGTTGGGAGACACTGCATGTGAGTGTTTAAAAGAGTTAAAATGCTAGGGTTTTAACCTTTGTGCTGATCATGAGGGAGCTCTATGGAGCACTGAGTCTGCCCCAACACTCTTCTAAAAATTTTGCAAAATGAATCCTATTTATCAGTACCTGGCCAGCTGAGCATCTGGGGGAGGTTGCCTAAGCAAAGCAAAAGTCAAAAAACCACGCCACCACGCCCGGCTTGTTTGTCCACTCTTAAGTCTCTGCTGGGCTTCAGGCACCCATTTTTCACAACTCTGACACCTGTCTGTAGGAAACAGTTCTTGGGAGCCCATCGCCTAGTGACCGGAACTCTTTTTCTATGACAAGAAAAGGGGTTGCCTTTAAAAGAAGTAAAAGTCTAAAGTCATCAAAACAATGTAATATCTGGTGTGAAAGTCACACTGCCTTGTGGTTTGCTTGATCATGCGCTCTAAGGGAAATAAGCTGAGGAGGCTCTCAGGTGCTCGCGTTCACTTCACACTTGGGTTCCTCAGGGGAGGAGGGGCCGGAGCCCTGGCCTGCATTCGGACAATGATGCTCAGCCTGCTGCTCTTGGCTCTCAACTTCTTCCCCTCAATTCAAGTAACAGGTAATCTATTCTGATTTCTTCCCTTTTCTTGGTTTTTCTTTTGGGTTCTTGCAATCAGTATGATTTACTTTTAAATTTCAAATAACCTGTAAGATTTGGACATATTTGAACTGTAGTTCTGCTCTGATATGACAACCTGTTAGAATCTTTGATTCTGAGAATCCAGTGTAGTATTTTAACAAAAGACCTTTAGAAGTAAATAGGATTTTATTTAGCTACTAGTTGATAATGTCCCCAAAATTTTAACTTATGTACAGTTTATCTTTTTTTTAATTTAAGAAAACTGTTATAAGTAGGTTAGTTCTGAAAGCTTTGAATTTGGATTGCTTGGGTTCACATCACAGATCCAGTTTTTACTGGCTGAACTTAGGCTTGTATTTAAACTCTCTAAATATCGGTTTCTTTAACTGTAAAATGGGAATGATTATAATCCTAATTTCAAGGCCACTGTGAAGATAAAATGAAATAATTCACGTGCAGTGCTTAGTGTGTTCAATGCTTGGCCAACAAGTTCAGTGTTAGTTTAGTTACTACATCTTCCTGAATTGAATGAGTGCTAAAATGAATCCTGGAGTCATTACAGAAAGTGGTATAATAAAATATGAATAAATTAGTTTTCTTTTACTATTGGCTAAAATCTGTTTATTTAGTTAAAAATCCTCTAAATGCCCAGTAATGATGATGAAGAGAACAATACATCTAACACTTACAGAGTGCTTACTCCGAGCCACGTTCAATACTTACAACTAGAAGGTATTTATCACAGCAAACCTCATTGCAGATAGAGGCTCAGGGGTAGGAATGGTCATTTCCCTGAGGATTTACAGGTCCCAGTAGTTGGTGTCAGGGTCCAAACCACCATCGTCTGACTCTAGAGCTTGTGCTCTTGGCCATTATGCTGTCCCACCCAGCGCGATATGATTTGCAATTTCATAGACCAGGATAAATGCACGGTAAAATCATCTTCAGAAAATCACAAGTTCCAACAGAAAAAGCTTGCTACTTTGGTGGGCTGGAGTAATATGTATATTCAGCTTGTTTTCAGAGTTAGAAAAGGGCCCCAACTTGGCTCAAAAATTGGCCTGAAAGGAGTCAACAGGCATGTTTAAGTAAGGGTAGTTATTATTCCCTGAATGATACATTGCAGAGCCAGCATCTTCGATTATCTTTCTCATTTATGTTGGCCGTGCATTATCTGTCGATGTTGTTCTAAAACACCATGAGCATGCACTGCAAAGAGTATAATTTCCCAGCCTGCAGAAATACAATCTATACATACCTATCTATCCATTTGACTGTTTGATGTGCCAGTGAACACAAATCACGTATATTTATGAAAGGCGTTAACATAATGAAAGACGTGAGCTGGCGACAAAATATGCTCTGGTGTCTAGTACCGAGCATTCACAGATACTAAATGCATTTTAAAAGAATCTTTAAAACTTATTTCGAAAGGGACTTTTAATGTCACATCTAAGGTATCTTTAGAATTTGTAAAGAATATTTAAAATGTTTTCACTTATTAGACAGTAAAAGGGAAGCCTCACCCTGACTGGAAACTATTTAACATTGGTCATTGTACACAAAAATACTTGGTGGACAACCATCTGTCATCAATTCATTTACTTTCTTTTGAAGAATTATTTTTTGCAAGACTCAAAGCTGTGTATTTTCTCCTTCAGAGCATTTATTAAAAGGAGGATGGCTTCAAAAGTAGTTGGAGATTTCACACATGGGGAGCATTTGTTTTTTACTTTGAGATACATTTGCTTTTGAAACGCCAACTCACTTTCCTAATAACTTTTAGGATTGGATGCCAAGTGGCCACTAATGAAGTAGGGCGGGCGGGGTAGACAGGGTTCTTTGAAATGCCTCTTCCAGTAAGAAAACTTATAAGGTAGATAATGACAACATACAAAAATGTGTGATTTATTCTGATTGAATGGTGCAGTCTTCCATGTGATTTTTATTTCCCTTTTTGTGTTCAAATCCATGAAGAAATTACAGATCAGGATGTTCTCTGGTCAAAATGTTATGGTCCTCAGCCCTGCATGGTGGTGCATGCCTATAATTCCAGTACTTGGGAGGCTGAGACAGGAGGATTGCAGGTTTGAGGCCAACTTCAGCAACTTAGCAAGACCCTCAGCAACTTAGTGAGACCCTGTTTCAAAATAAAAAATAAAATAGGGCTGGGGGTGTAGCGCCTAGGTAGGATGCCCCTGGGCTCAATCCCTAGTACACACAAAGAAGGTAATGGCTCTCTCTAGTATTGTGAAAAATTATTGTTATATCTGTGTTGAGGTGTGTGTGTGTGTGTGTGTGTGTGTGTGTGTGTGTGTATGTGTGTGTGTGAAGAACAGTTCTTTATTCCCATTAATTTAATAGTTCTAACTCATTAGTTCACAGCACAGCTTGAACATACTTACTCTATGACAGTCAAGCTTCACCTGATTCTTCATGACACTGTCAAAAAGATCTTTATGGATAAATTAAAGAAATATGATCTAGAGGAGTGAGGACACCCCAACTTAGACCATTTATTAACTAATGTTACATATTTTCTATAAGACTTGGATAATCGTGCAACAGAGATCCACAAGGCAGGATTTTGTTGGACTTTGGCATACGAGTGTAGTTAGGAACTGCAGGCCTCTGAAAGAAAACAATTTGTGATTGGTGACAGAAAGAGCGTGCAGATAATACCTGGCATCGGTCATATATTTTTCAGCCATCATTGGTTGTTTTTCTGCAAGCTGGTCGTCCAAGATGAAGAGAAAAATCAGGACAACACTACTTACTTTTCCTTGATACTTCTTTTCATTTCTCCCCAAGCCTTAGCAAATAAACTGTTAAAGTGACCAGTTTGGACACGATTGATTTCTCCAGTGCTGCTGCAGTCCCCCAGCACTTCTTTTTCTGAGAGAGTCACAGGAGGCAGGAAAGTGATTGGCATTTAATAAAAAGTCATATCAGTAAAGCGAAGTAATTAAAAACTTTAGCAAACGACTCCTCCGCGGTAGTTGTACACAGAAAGAAGTAATTTGCTTCTCACAGTTAAGTGTTGCTCTGCGGCTGGACTTGGGATAGTAAGGTAAAGAAGATGAACATTGAAAATGCAATGTAATCAACAGATTGCTGTAAGTACTGTAGCCAGCTTTTCTGATTGCTAAAACAAAAATCGACTGGGTGTTTTGTTAGTTGAAATAAATTTGATGGATATTTCAAAAATATGGATATTGTTTAAGGATTTATTTTATTCTACTACCATGTCCTAAGATAATATACTACCTTTTTTATTTTTAAGGCAACCATCCAGCAAGGACTTTTATAGCAAGGACTGTAAAATTAATATCAATATATCAATTCCAGGAAATAGAATGAGTCATTGCCACAGAAATAGAAATGAATCTGTGATCATAACTCTGAAGTGCTCGCAATTCTAACCTTTGCTAAGGGTGGGGGAACATCTCGCTGCCTCCTTTTCTTTAGACATGGGTCTTCCTTTTAAATGTCTTTCTTCTTTTTTTTCACGAGTGGAGAAATGCCCTATGATTACCATTTGGCATTTATCTTGTGTGGATATCTTCCTCCAAATATTTCCTGCAAGCAGTGTTTTGACATTTACAAAATGAAAATTTTTATGCCACCAACATCCCAGAGAAAATTCTGTTTGTGGTTTATCAATGCTACAACGGTAGTTCTTTGTCTTAACTAGTAAAGGCATTGATGAGGGTCATAATTCATTTCAGACTTTATTGTCTAAAACTCTGAGGGCAGGTTCTCTGGCAAAGCACAATTACTTTACAGTTGTTGCAAGGGATAAAATCTTTTCATTTTTGTTAAATTGTTTGCTGTTTTCTTCAAGAAATTTGCTCACAGAGGTTGGAACTTTTCTGTAGAGAGATTAGCTAAACACCAGGAAAGATGACCTGTGGGTGGCTTTGTGACTGACTGGAGGGGTCTCTGATTTTCTAAGCTGAGTGGAAATATCTGTGTTTCTTTTATGGTGATTTCATTAACTCTTTTTTTGGTCAGTGAGATGGTGTTCGCATCAACCCATCAACCAACCAACCAAACAAACAACCAACCAACCAACCAACCAACCAACCAACCAACCAACCAATCAACCAACCAACCAACCAACCAACCAACCAACCAACCAACCAACTAAAAAAAAAAAAACCCCAACACCACCAGAGGTTTTAGTTTGAGAATTGTTGCATGAGAATCATTGTCTGAAGCTGTAGAGAAGGCACCCAGGTCCCACAGAAAAGTGTTTGCAAACCAGGCTTGGTGGCACATACCTATAATCCCAGCTACTTGGGAGGCTGAGGCAGGAGGAGCATAAGTTTGAGGCCAGCCTTGGAAATTTATCTGTCTCAAAAAATAAATAAATAAGAAGGGCTGGGGATATAGCTTAGTGATAGAGCACCCCTAGGTTCAACCTCCAGTGCTTGGAGAAAAAAAAAAGCGTTTGCAAAGTGGGTGTCTAACTCTTTTCTTGTTAATCTCATTTTGATGATTGAACTGTAGAAGAGAGGTGTGCTGGATGGGATCAAGAGCGACCCAGTTGCTTTCTCTTCGAAAAAGAGAGTTCAGAGTTCTTTGGCCTTAGGAATTTATCTAATTTCTTTTTTTCTCCCCTTGGTACTAGGGATTGAATCCAGGGGCATTCTACCTCTGAGCTAATCCCCTGCCCAATTTTACTTTTAATTTCAAAACAGGGTCTTACTAAGTTGTGAGGGCCTTGCTAAATTGCTAAGGCTGTCCTCCAATCTGCGATCCTTCTGTCTCAGCCTCCCAAGTACTGGGATTACAGTTGTGTGCTACCACACCCAGCTAATTTATCTATTTTTCATAGATATCTTAACTTAGTTTATATGTCACCATGCAGATTATGTGTATTTATGTTGTCATTGCTGGAAGAGAAGCTGCAAGGTGGTGGAGAATTTCTTAACTTTGGGCTGCTCCTTTATCTCAACATCACTATTACAGTTATTATCTTCTTTGTCATCATCTTCATTATCTTGGGGGCTCTGGCTGACAAAGTGCCAGGTTAATGGTTCCTGATGGTGTGATTCAGAATTACTCACAGTTCACTTTTGGTATCTGATCTAATGGTGAGCCCTTTCCACAGCCTCTGAATCATCTAGTTAGCTTGCAATTCACAATATAGTGTGCAGATTATAACAGTAACTCCTCTTATCAACCACTAATTCATTCAGACATCTGAGTTATTGACATGCCCTTCATTCAAACAATGACGTACATTCCCTTGTTGGACATGTTCCTTATTCTAACAATGACGTACATTCCCTTGTTGAAAATGTAGGTGAGTACTGGGTATTTCTGAGAAGGTATAAGGTTGTGTTTTTATTGCTAAGGGATACTTGACATATGATGAAGTATCAGAACATAGCTTAGCTGAATTTTCAGCTTCTGTGGGACCTGATGACTGTCTTTGATATTGAACACTACTACTAATAAGGGCATGTAATTTAAAATCAGGAAGGTTCCATTTATGATCCACAGACTCTCCCACAGAGAGTGGGTGATGCTGAGTACACATGAGACTTCCACCCTGAGACTCCTGGGGGACGAAGCCAGGGCATTAGTAGGTTCCTGCTCCTTCTTGTGCTTTGGCAAGACAGGTCCTCATCAATATGCTCAATATACCACAGGTATGTATTGAATGTCTTCTGTATGCAAGACACTAGTCTGAATTCTGTGGTAGGTACAAAAACCCACTTTCAGATTGAGGAAGTAAAAATGAGGATTGTGGAGTCTCTAGAATTTTTTCATTTAATTTAGGACCATTGTGAATAGTACTGTGTCCACATTAATTTATTTTATAGAAAACAGTTATAGAGAAAACCATCCAGAGAATTATGGAATTCAACCACAGATATTTAGAGATGGGAGGGTTGATGGTTCCTAGAAGATGTTGATAGAAAGATGATGTTGCAAAGTTTCCTGGCATTTTTGGATCCCTTTAGGCTGGTCTCATCTTACTTATTCAAAGTATCTTCTTTTGTGCTCTAACATAAAACCCTCAACTCCAATATTGCAGCTTTCTCTACTATCCCACACACCTGTCCTCTCTCTTTATGGCCTTAGTGGGGTGCTTTCCCTCTTGGAATGCACTCTCCCCACCTTTCTGTCCATCCACATCCTCCTGCCACTCACTTTAGATCTTTGGGGCAAGATCCACATCCTTGAGGAAGCTTTTGGAAAGTTCCACCTTTATTGTGGACTCATAAGAGGAGTTCCTATGGGAGTGTAGCTCACTTTCACAAATATTTATTAAGCCTCTTTTATATTTTAATCTCTATTGGAGTCTGAGAAAATATAGAAAGAGGAAAAGAAACAAAGACTTAGCACAGAAGAACTGCATGAGTAATTAATTGAGTTTTCTCTGCTTTCATGAGCTTTACGATTTAGTCAAGAAAACTATTTCTAACAGGGTACAACATCTGGAAACAGATAAATGATAACATTTGACATCCCCCCACCTCATGGTGCTATTTGATGTCTTAATGACTTCACACATAATGTTCTTGTAATTTGGAACGTCTCCTACACCTCTCACCTGAAGGTCATTTTTGAAATCTTAAATGGCAAACTAAGGGACATCTTTCCTCCTCAAGGTTCCCAAAATTGTTATTGTGAATTGACACATATATTTTTTCTACAACACTATGAGCTCTTTGAGAGCAGAACCATGTCTCATTCATTCTTATAAGCTTGGTATTGGGCAACATGATGAAATCATGTAGGTATTCAATAAATATTTGTTGAAGAAGAACATGAATGAGTTGAGACCAAAATGAGGAGGCATAAAATAAATACTTTGGTAAGATTAATGTAGAATGGAGCCAAGTGTGGTGGCGCATTCCTGTAATCCCAGTACTTGGGAGACTAAGACAGGAGGATTGCAGGTTTGTAGCCAGCCTCAGCAACGTAGGCCTTCAGCAGTTTTGTGAGACCCTGTTTCCAAATAGAAAATAAAATAGCACTGAGATGGAGCTCAGAGGTAGAATGCCCCTGGGCTCAATCCCCAGCAACACACACACACACACACACACACACACACACACACACACACGGATGGAAAGTCTTCATGGAGAGTTGGGAATTGAGCTTTACTTTAATGGTAGATAGGATTGAATGGATAATGTGAATAATGAAAATTGCTAGCTAATCTTTTATTTGTACTTACATTGTACCATTGTTATACCTGGATTTTCCTGTATTACATCATTTCAGCTTCCCCCAAATTCTATGAAGTAATTACTATTAAGATGAAGAAACTGAAACTAGCCTGAAAATGCAACTGAAATAAATATGGAAATTCAGAGTGTTGCTCTGGGGCTCATGCTCTTACCAGTGCTATGCTGCCTGAGGAAGTAGTATCATCACTAAGGAAACTAGATCAGGAATGCTCTTTCATGTTCTTGGAACAGATAGCAGATCAGAAGGTGTGGAGGCCTGGAGAGGTAGGGTAGAATAAATTAAACAGATGACTGAATACTAATAACAGAAGTTGAAATTTTATCTTCAAGGCATTTTGAAGTGGTTGAACTGGATAAGAAGAAAATATTTAGAGCCAGGTGTGGTGGCGCACGCTTTAATCCCAGTACTTGGGAGGCTGAGATAGGAGGATCCGAATTTGCAGCCAGCCTCAGCTACATAGTGAGGCCCTCTGCAACTTAGTGAGACCCTGTTTCAAAATAAAGAATAAAAAATAGGGCTGAGGGTGTAGCCCGGAGTAGAATGCCCCTGGGTTCAATCCCCAGAACTGCAAAAAAAAAAGAAAAAGAAAATATTTAGGAATCTTTGTCTTTGGAATGAAGCTGAAGGCATGGGATGAATGGCTAGTTGAAAGGAAAGGGTATAACTAGAACAGTGGAGAGCTGAACTGAATCTGGACATTACCCCTGGCTAGGAGTCAGCTGAAGAGGATGATGAGCTGGTGAGGAGACAGTGTGGTTAGGGAGAGAGGAGAGGAGTGAGACTAAAGGAATGCCACTAAAGTCAAAGGAGGAAAGAGTTTCAAAGGAACAGTGGTTAATAGTATTAAATGTGAGAGGGAGAGACAAGTGAATAATGGCTTGGGGAGGAGGCCAGTGGAACTTTGAGTTCAGGCAGAGCCATGGGGAAGGAAGATAATAAGACTTCACAGGGTAAAGAAAAAGTGGAGGGGCCAAAGCAGAAATAGGGAGAAGAAGAAGAAATTAATATGTAAGTTGAAGATGATTAGGAACACATACCTCCTAAAACACCTACTATGGTATTTTGTACACAGTAGGTATGTAATAAATATTTGCAGACTGAATGACTCAGTATGTTTGCCATGTGGAAGGAGCCAAGTGCTGAACTCGAATGTGGTGTGTGTGTGTGTGTGTGTGTGTGTGTGTGTGTGTGTGTGTGGCATTGCAGGGCTGGAGAGTAGCAAAGGCTAATAGGAAAGGAAGGAGAAGGGGAAGAGGAAAACAAGGAGGGTGGAGCAGTTTTCTCAAGGCAATGGAAGTATTAGAGGAGGACAAATCTCTACGATGGAGAAGAGAAGGACTTAAAGAGTAGAGAAATGTTGGGATGGAGCTAGGTCAGTTGAGTCATTCCACACTTGTAGAGCAGAGATTAAAGACTGCTTTGTTAAATCTGTGTGCATACATATTTAATGCTCTCAGGATGGGTCCTAGTGTTCAACCTATGTCAACAAGGCCAGTGGGATAATAGGTACCTTGACTTTGAGGACTTAGTCCTTGTGTACTTTAAATTCTTGCTTGAGCACCCATAAAAGCACACTATGGCTGGGCTTGACCTCAGCTTGTGGCTGAGATAACAAGGGTCATGCGGTTCAAACCAACCTTGCCCAACATCAGGGGCAGGGTTCCAATTTCCAGTCAAATGTTAATCTCACCATTTCTATGGCTTTGGGAATGAGGAAGTGGCTGCTTGACCATGGACTTGGGGAGACCAAATCTGATTTTTTTAATGTCTTATTTTTCAGACTCAAAAGCTAAAGCCAAGGATTTCTCAAGGTAGGGAGACATGGTCAGGGGTTTCAGTCTGTCACACTGTGACATAATTTTTCTAGGCTTCAGTTTCCTCATGTGATATATGAGGGGTTGAACTAGAGGACATTTCAGATCTCCTCCTCCTCCTTCTCCTCTTCCTTCTCCTTCTCCTCTTCCTTTTCTTCCTCCTCCTTCTTTTTGGCTTAGAAATCCTTCTAAAGTGGAATTGTAAAATGCCAGATTTTTATAAGCTCTAACAAGCGAATTCAATTACTCTACCGCCTTGTGGACATTCTTAGGATTTGATAGAGCAGATACGAAGAATTGCAAGCCAGTTATCTCTCCAATCTTTTGGAAAGATTAATAACCAGGATCTTAGATGCGAAGGTGCTTAGAAATGGCTATAGCACTTTGAGAGGCAGTATCGTCTTTGCTGTCTCCTATTTTCCTGTGTAATGGTAAGGTCCATCAGAGTAGTTATTTTGAAATTTCCAGGCCATGGCACTTACAAGATTCAGTATATGTCAATATGGTCCTGAGCAAGCTCTTCCAAGGTGTAAGATTTAGGGAGAATGGAGGAGATAGGAAACATGTATTGCTGTCTTCTTTATAGCATTGTTTTGAATGGGGGCTTAGAATGATGGTGGGTCAGGAGGAAAATATAGTTCCCTAATTTGGTTACTAGATTAAAGTATATTTAGAGAACAACATGTTAATAGAAGAGACCCCTTTATAACTGAGTTTTCTTTTGATCTGTTAATTGAATTACTGTCTAAATATTTATGTTCAAAGCTATAAATCTCTGCTTACCTACTCTTTGGACTACAGACAACTTTTAGGGTAAAATTTGATGTTGGGGAGTGGTTCAGTAGCTTTTGGTATGGATCCACTTTCATTTAAGTTAAGGTGCTCTGCTCTGCACCTTACATCTAGCATCAGGAGATAAGAGGAAAATTGCGAAGCCGTGAATGGTAGGGCCGGGTCATGTTGTGCCCACACCTGTATGGATGTGTGATGAGAAGTTTCAGATGTAGAGTGCTCACATCCTGCGTCGCTGGGCACTGTCTCTGAGGGGTAGGGATGGGTTACAGAGCAGGCAGTGGCTTTTAGCGGTTTTAAAATTGACCTTCATCCTAATACAGATGACTTCCTAATGTGCATTTGTATCTCTGACTAGCTTCCTCAAACTCCAGTCCTACACTTCTGATTCCGTCTGGATCTTTCCTCCAGGAGGTAGATCCTACCCCTCAAACCCAATGTATCTAAAACTGAGCTGAGCAGCTCTTTTCCAAACAGATTTCCTCTCTCAACTTACCTAGTTCTGTCAGCCGTGCCTCCATGCTTACCCTCACCCCACCCAGGAGCTCTGTGTGGGTTTCCATTCCATCAGTCTACACCACGGACCACTGTCCACCCCTCTCATCCCAGCGCCGCCTCCACAGCTCAGGCCTCTGAGCGCACACGAGTGCTATGGAAACAGCCTCCTGATTGGTCTCTGCCTGACCACTCCTCACTGCTATGCCCACACTCCCAAGGAGCACTGTGCTTACCTTGGGTGTGGTCACCATCTCTTCCTGCTAATGTCCACTGCCTTTACTCTGTGTGTGTGTGTGTGTGTGTGTGTGTGTGTGTGTGTGTGTGTGTGTTACAAGGGATTGAATCCAGGGGCATTCTACCTCTGAGCTACACTCACCGCTCCCTCCCTTTATTAAAATTTTTGAAACAGGGTCTTGCTAGGTTGCTGAGAATCTCACTATTACTGAGGTTGGTCTCAAACCTGTGATCCTCATGTCTCAGCCTCCCAAGTACTGGGACTACAGGTATGTGCCACCACTCCTGGCTCCATGTACATTTTCTGGACATTAAAGGCTCTCTTTATCTATTTCTCCCCTACATAAATAAAATGCTCTGCTAGTTTCCAACAAACCCTTAGATTAAGAAAGTAAGGTCAGTTTCTTAATCTTAGCCTGTCTAAATTTGCTCCTGGCCAGACAGCCCATCTAAAGGCCAGACTGTTCACAAGTTTCCCGAGTAATCCCATCTGGAATCAAAGCCTCTTCATGTGGCTGCCGCTGGCCCTCTGTGGGGCCGATCGATGTGCCTTCCGTGGCTTTGGAGCGCCACGAGTGTGTACCGCCTTAGGATTTCTCCTAGGAGGACGAAGCTCGGTCTTTTACATATTTCTGTCTCCTAAGAATCAAGTACTTTAGATCCCTTTATTTAATTGCTGAATGAATGAATGACTTTGTCATGGCAGAAGTCAGAATACTGAAGAACAATTCTCTGACAACCAATCAAAATTTCTTTTCAGAAAGTATTCATTGTTTTGATGACTTTCTAAAATACGAATGCCTTAGGTCTCAGTGTTCAGATGGGACTTTTTGCTACTGACCTCTGAGAGACTTTCTGGCACTTGCATGCAGCACAATATTTGAAAAGGACAAGGGCAGATGTCCTCAATACTATAGTGTTTACCTGTGTAGGAACACGGATTAAAGGTGTGGCTTTAGACTGGCAGAGAGCAACTTGTTCAGTAAACTTATTGAGCAGGCTTTTGTTTCAATTTTTATTGTTACTTATATTTTTCTTGTTTAAATTAAGGCCTCTTTAGATCTTGTTTAAAAATCACATGTCCTGTTAATAAGGGTGAACGTGCTTGATATAGCTGATAGTTATGACATACAATATAGCTGATAGTTATGCTACAGATATAGCGGATAGTTATGATGTACACAATCTTGGACAAGCTGGTCACTTGGTCTGACTGTTTCTCTGAACAGAGGTCATGATTCCATCACAGGAGACTCCTCTGTACAATTCTCTTTCCTTCTGTTTCTGGTCCCTTTACCCCTTGCAGATCTAAGGGGTGTCATCACTTTGCTGCTACAAGCACAGGTGTTTACCCATTGCCTCTCCTATCGTCGCGTCTCCATGTATGCACTGAAGCATTGCAGTCTCCACACCTCTGCCAACCAGCTTTCATAAATAAACCCTCCTACTATTGCCCAATTTTGAGTATGCCATCTGTTTTCTGTTGGAATCCCGAATGAGACCACATATATGCACATATATGATGCTTATTCAAAATCTTATTATTTTGTTTTTGGAGAGACAGTCCTTAAATCGCTGTTTGTAAAAATGGGGAGTTTCAAGATAACAATCAGCAGAAAATGAGATGAAATGACCACAAAGTTATTTTGAAACTGTAACCTCTTTTTTTTTTATTTTAACATGAATTTCAGTGAGTCTGGGGCCATTCAATGCACGGTAGGTCATTAGTAGCTTTGTTTTTAATCTTCTTAGTAGCTCAAAGAGGATGCCAAAAGTTGCTATAGTCTGGTGAATGTTTTGTACTCTTCTTTTATTTATTTATTTTTTGTGGTACTGGGGATTGAACCCAGGGACATTCTACCTCTGAGCTACACCTCCAGCCCTATTTTATTTTTTATTTTGGAACAGGGTCTCACTAAGTTGCAGAGGGCCTTGCTAAGTTGCTGAGGCTGTCCTCGAACCTGCGATCCTCCTGTCAGCCTCCCAAGTACTGGGATTACAGGTGTGTGCCACCCCGCCTGGCTTGTCCTCCTCTTTCTGACATCCGAATAAAGCCAAGCCACCAGCTAGAGTTATCAGAGCCATAGACTATTGAATCTCTCTTTGTTCCCAGAGAACATGTTTATCTTATAGGTTTCAGAGCAAACACTGGATTGCTTGGTGGGGAAGCCTGCCCCTTATGGAGCCTGAGAAGGAGCAAATGGTCAGATGGCCAGGTGTCGAAGAGTATCCTAGGCCCAAACAGGAAATCTACTCAGAGGAAAGTTACAGTAACCGAACCAGCTCTGTGGTCAGGAAGGAGGTGTTCGGTGCCAGGGCAACCAGCCGTACCTTCGCGATTTTCTCACAAACAGCATAGGGAGAGATGGTTGAAAGTAGAAAGTCTTCATTTTCTTTGGCTCCTACCTAACATGTTAAATTCTGTTTAGTATGAATTAAAAAAAAGAAAGCAATAAAATTAAGATCATATAACCTATTTTTTTCCAAATGCAGAAGAAACTCTGACTATGATGTGTAAAAATGGAACTTGATAAAGTTCTTAAAGGTTCTGGAGGGAAATCCAATCACTAATTAAATATCTATTCTATCTTTCTAATTGCTTCTTTAACTTCCCAGTGCATACTTCAGTCTGGGGTGCTACTTACTCTACTCTCTGGTTCATCAGTCTTTTTTTGCAGTTTTATTTCTCTGTGGTGCTTATGATACAGAAAAGGCAAGATGGAATATTGTAAATTTAAAAAAATGTAATTCACATTTGTAATTCATGACAAACAAATGTAATTCACAAAGACCATGAAGTTAAGGATTTTCCCAGTGAGGGTTGGACTGAAAGTGACTTTATGTGTTGACTAATGTTCTTCTTGTACATTTGGACAAGCTCAAAGGGAAGAGCTATAGTAGTATAATTGTTGTTGTTGGGTTTTCTTTATTTATTTGTGTGTGTGTGTGTGTGTGTGTGTGTGTGTGTGTGTGTATGTTACTGGCAATGGAACCCAGAGGCATTCTATCTCTGAGCTATACCCCAAACCCTTTTAATTTTTTGTTTTTTTGAAAAACAAAACCTAGTCTTACTAGGTTGCTGAGAGTCTCGCTAAGTTGCTGAGGCTGGTCTTGAACCTGGGATTACAAGCGTGCACCACCACGTCTGGCTGGCTTTTCTTTCTTAACTAAGTACTTATGCACTGTGGCTGTAACTTTTGCAGTCTGAAGTGCAATAGCAAAACTAACATGATTTTATTTTTCCTTCTTCACAATTTCATGAGTAGAAGATTCATTCTTACCCTGTATCTTAGCAACTTCCACATGTGATTTTTCTTCCCTTATTAAGTAGAGAACTTTCACCTTTTCATTGAAAGGGAGCACTCCATGGCTTCTTGTTAGTATATTCAAGTTGCCAGCATCACTATTCTTGCACTTCGGGGCCATTATTCAGTACATAATGAATGACCTCAACTGTTGATCTGCTGACCTACAGGGGTAACTATGTGACGTAATAGGCAGGTAGCATGTATGCCGTGGAGTAGATATGCTGGGCAGAGGAACGACTCATATCCCAGGGGGGATGACATGAGATTTCATCGTGCTACTCAGAGATGTATAAAATGTTAAAGCTTGTGAATTGCTTATTTATGGAATTTTCCATTTATATTTTTGGACTGTGGTTGATTGTGGGTAACTGAAACTGCAGAAAGCAAAATCACAGATAAGAAGGAACTACTGTATGTGCATTAGATGCAAAAAAATGTTTGGAAACACAATTCCTTTAAATATAAGCATGAAATCAATTCAATCTTACCAAATGAACAAATTTGTTTTTCCTCTTCATTCATGATTTAAAACATTACTTCTAGACACCCAAATAAATACATTACATCTTAGTTCTTCAGTTATTTGTGTGACCTTGTTCAAAAAGTCATTTCCTTCTTTAATTTTCAGTTGCCTTTTCTTAAAATAAGGGGATGGCTTAGATCATCTCTAAGTTTCCTTCCAGCTGAGTGTTTTCTGGCAGGATGGGACACCATCAAAATGGTGGAGGAAATGAAGTGTATCTTGGTCCAATCCTCTTCTTATTCCATTTACTCCCCTACTCCATGGTCTTCTTCCTAATTTACTTGGGACACCTGGTTCCATTCTTTCTATCAAGTCTAGCTTTGAGAGAATCTAGAATCAATCACTGAAATCCTGTTGAAACTTTGACTTAGTATGGCAGAAGGAAAAGAACCCTAGATCAGAATATGTCATGAAGCATGAGCTCAAGTCTCCAGGGTCACTTATCTGTCCTGTAACCTCAGGCAACTCACCCACCTCTTTGACATCACTTCCCCAACTGTAAAATGATATAAAGAGATGACTGTCTTGTCTATTTACTTTATAGGTTCATATGGACGTCAGATGAGATAAAATAATACATCTTATAGCTCTATGAATGTAGGCCATAGTGACTAACTTAAGCCAATGTATTTCTCACTTTGTATTTTAGGCTTCATCTTCTTTGGGAATCCAAGCATTCACTGAACTGAGAGGGAGTGGCCTTTTAAGTCAGGGTTCTTTAATGCTAGGAACTACACCTTAGAGGTGGTTTTCCACTCCACCTGTGCAGAGGGTTGATCTGGTTACTAAATATAGTCATTGACCCACTTATGATAGGCAAAAGGGGAAAGAGTTTTTCGTCTTCTTTTTGGTAACCAAGCTCCCCCCACGCCATTCTCATGGAAGCACAAGCAACTTTCAGTCTTCCAAAAGTTGGCTATATCAGAAGATGCACAGATTATCTGTGGGACATCTTTCAGCTCTCACTGCCTTGCTCCTGAGCTGCAGATAAGCACCTTCTTACCTCCGATCTTACCCTTCATGTTGCCTGTTGTCAAGCAGGAGTCAGGAGGGAAAGAGGTTTGAGGTTACTGCTTCCTGTCTCCACACCTTTAGCTGGTTTAGCAGCTAGGAAAGGCTTTGAAAAGCAAAGCAGTAATTCATCATCAAAACAACTTGTCAACTCAGAGAAATGTCAGTCAAGCCAACCTCTTGATTCCGTAAGCAAATATAATTGATAGATCGACAATTTCTCTTTTAACCTAAGTAGGTTTGACCCAGGTGGACCTTGCCTAACCACTCACAAGAAGGAAAACTCAATATTTACAGGGAAAGGGATGGGTCTGCTAAAACCAAAGTAGGCTAAAAAGGATGCTTTCTACTCCTAACATGATCCAGAAAGCAAAAAAGGAATCAAACAGAAGTCAGTACAGGGAAACTATTTCTCTAGTTTCTTCTGAGTCTAGATATGTCCTTACAATAAATTAGTTGAAGTACTATGGATTCCCAGAAACCCAGACAACCGAAATACATACCCAGGCCAAACATCATTTGATATTCTTGTTATCAGTTGCTTTGGTTTATCTATGTCTTGTACTCTACTCCTATGGAGTGTGGGGTGTGTATTTTCACACACACTTTATTTTAAGAGAAAATGAGAGGAATCAGAAGCATTGTGTCTACTGGAAGTCATAATGATCACATATATTCAATATCACTTAGAGTAGCTGGTTATCTTTCTCATCCTAAATAAAATTTTCATTCAGTGTCCCTCCAAAGAAGATACAGATTTTGAGGTCATTTGAGATAGTTTCTCACTCTGGCTTTTCTGAATATTCACATGAAACAAGGTGAGGCCAAGTGCTCTTAGGATATACATATTAAAAATAAGAGGTTTTATCAGCCAACTCTGAACTCAGCTTGAACTCTAAATGAGGACGTTATTAGCCACATATTACCACAAACTAAGTAAACTATTTCAAGTACAGTACCTATGTTTATGGTCACCTAATTAAAAATAATGATCGAGCTGGGCGTGGTGGTGCATGACTGTAAATCCCAGTACTTGGGAGGCTGAGACAGGAGGATTGCAGTTCAAGATCAGCTTTAGCAACTTAGCAAAGCCTTGTTTCAAAATAAAAAATGAAATAGGGCTGGGGGTATAGCTCAGAGGTAGAACCTCCCTCCCCTTCGTGTTCAATCTCTCTCTCTCTCTCTCTCTCACACACACACACACACACACACACACACACACACACGATCTGTGATCACATGAAAGAGAAAAGTAAACATTACCAGATAGATTGGATGTCTCCTTTTCATCAAATGGACATATAACCAATTGTTTTTAAACTGTTTCCCAACAAAATCTTAGCAAAAAGAGTCACAAAATATTTTCCCTTCCCTTGCTCAGTTGTTGGACATACCATCAACCAAGAGGATATTGAATAAAGCCAACCTTGATACAGGAATCTTAGATTTCTCCTCCCTGAGAAAGTTCTTGACTACGAAGTGCTGAGGTCCAATGGGCTCAGGAGAAATCCAATCAATCTCAGTGTAGAGTTTGAATTTGGAGGCCCCATGATGGACAGAAGGGAAAGCAACCTTCCAGTTATCTCGCTCTATTATGCTTTGTGAAGGAAAACAGTTTCAGGAGAGAATGCTGCTTCTTCCTTCTGAAAAGCAGCAATACTGAATAAGCTCCAGTGAGCCAACTGTGTTCCCATTAACCTCTGAAACAATTGATATTTTCTTTGAAATGATTTCTGAGGTGGAAGGAATGTCTTTTTCATATCTCAGATGTCCAAACTTCACCTCAGTTTGAGCTGTCTATTCTAGTACCATAATGCAGGAGAGATGAATGAAAAAGAGATGAAGAAGGAAAATAGTTATTTATTGGTTGGTCTGTGTGGTCTGAGAAAATCAATTTTAACTCCTTTTCTCTTACTCACCACACTTATTAATGTCAAGTTTTGCAAATGTTAGCCTTTAAGTATTTCTCAACTTCACTTCTTTCAAAGCATATATTAGTCCCTTACACCTCTTTTTTTTTTTTTTGCAGTACTGGGGATTGAACCCAGGAGCATTCTACCTCTGAGTTACACCCCCAGCCCTATCTTTTATATTTTATTTTGAAACAGGGTCTCACTGAATTGCAGGAGGGCCTCACTAAGTAGCTGAGGCTGGCCACAAACCTGTGATCTTCCTGTCTAAGCCTCCCAAGTACTGGGATCACAAGCATGCACCACCACACCTGGCTTGTCCCTTACACCTCTTGCCTAGACTAAAAACTGTGTCATAACTGGTCTCCACAGTTTTACTCTTGTGCCCTCCAAATTTACCTTCCCCATTTTTGCTAAAGTGAGCTATAGAAAATGAAAAGTCAGCCGGGCGTGGTGGCGCACACTTGTAATCCCAGTACTTGGGAGGCTGAGACCGGAGGATCCAGGTTTGTGGCCAGCCTCAGCTACTTAGTGAGGCCCTATGCAACTTAGTGAGACCCTGTTTCAAAATAAAGAATAAAAAGCAGGACTGGGGGTGTAGCTGGGAGGTAGAATGCCCCTGGGTTCAATCCCCAATACAGCAAAAAAAAAAAAAAAAAGAAAATGAAAAGTCATACATCCACTTTTCCACCTAGAACACTTCTGTAGGTTCTCATGACTGGCAGGAGAGAGCCCGAGCTCTCTAATATGGTGAACTATGCTTGCTTTGTCAATCTTGTCTTTTACAACTCTTGATCCAGCAAAATTGAGGTAGCTGTAATTCCCTATGCCTGCCATACCCTTTCTCACCTGCTTCTCTTTGTCTAGGCTGCTCTCTTTTCCTCTTTGTCTTATCCTTCCCACATTCCCAGAACTCTCCTCCAACATCAGCACACACTCGTCCACCTCACCCCAACCCCCAGCGCCACGGTGCATGTGAGCTAGGCTAATTTCCTTGGTTGAAAAAAAAAGTCAATCAATGTATGCATCCTCCTTCACCGCTCAGGCCAGTAGTCACCTTCTTTAGAGATCCTCTGCTGGTTCCTCAGTTGCCCCCAGAAACTGCAGATCACTGTGCCACTGTCTTCAAACTATCTGTCTATTTATACATCTTCCCCAGCAGACTCTGAGCTACCCATGGAATTCATTTTGGGGGAAATCAATTTTTATCTCCCATGTGTGTCTGGGAAGATGTCACACTTTGAATTAGATAAGACACACTAAGCAAACTACTAGAGTCAGGATGCTGAGGCTTCTCCTCCCTCCCTCTCCCCACCTCACTGCGGGTGCTGCAGGAGGAAGGCAAACTGGGTAACCATCTGGGGTTTCTCTCCAGCCTCACTCAGTTTCCCTGCCCACACTCCCTTTTTATCCCCACCAAGAAGTCCTCCTCTCATATTTTTCCTTCTAAAAGGGAGAGCAGGAAGAATCTGAATGCCCATTAAGACAGAATGCAAATAGCAATGGGAACAGTTTCCAGAGTTCAGTAGGCAGAAATACAAACGCCTAACCTGTACGCTCTGGAGAGGTGACATGCTGGCATTTCTTGCCTTCCAATCAGAACTGGCCCAAAGATTCCTTCTAGGCAAACAAAGAAGAGAGCTAGCAAATGAAAACAAAACACAAGTTGGATTGTCATATTGAGATAGGTCCATCTTTTAGATTCTTTCTTACAGCCGGGCGTGGTGGCGTATGCTTGTAATCCCAGGACTTGGGAGGCTGAGACAGGCGGATCGCATGTTTGCAGCCAGCCTCAGCTACTTAATGAGGCCCTCTGCAACTTAGAGAGACCCTGTTTCAAAATAAAGAATAAAAAATAGGGCTGGGGGTGTTGCTCAGAGGTAGAATGCCCCTGGGTTCAATTCCCAGTACTGCAAACAAACAAACAAAAAAAGATTCTTTGCCTTTCAGTGCTTTTATAGAGTGTTGAATAAGGAGTAAATGAAACTGAAGATGTCCAGACACAAGTTATGAACAAGAATTTAATGAGATGGTAGTGAGACCTGACCTAGCTGCTGATGGAATGATATAGTCAGTTCACTTTCTTTTTTTTTTTTGGTGCTGGAGATTGAATCCAGGAGCATTCTACCTCTGAGATACAGCCCCAGCCCTTTTTATTATTTATTTTGAAACAAGATCTCACTAAGTTGTTGAGGGCCTCACTAAATTGTTGAGGCTGGCCTCAAATCCGAGATCCTCCTGTCTCAGCCTCCCAAGTACTGGGATTACAGGTGTGTGCCACCATGCCTGGCTTAGATCACTGTCTTTCACTTAACATTATTTAATGAGATCATATTAATCTCACAGTCTTCTATAAAGAAGTGCAACATGTGGTTTTTGTTGTCAAGAGATTTGGATACTAGGTTCTAGAGAAATACACATGAATGATAATAATAGTAATAATAATAATAATAAAGCTAAACAAATTGAAACATATGAAACAGGAAGTGTTCAAAGGGTAAAACCTGGTCAGATGGCAAATGAGCCAGACAGACCTTGAGGCCTGAGAAGGGAATGGTGCTCTACACTGTGAAGTTAGTGAATGAAATAGGGAAGTGCAAATGCTCACGTGTGTTCCTGGGATGTTGTCTTAAAGGAGCTGGCTAATTAGGAAGGTTTGGTTTAAGGAAATGAAGTTGGAAAAGCCTGCAGAGGTCTATGGATTTGCAGATAAGAAGTTAGGCTTCATCTGTTAGTTTACTGCTTCCCAAGCTGGACCGCAATTGAGAATCACCTGAGAACATTAAAAATACTGATGCCTGGATCTTCCACCCAGAGATTGCTATTTAACTGGCCTGGCAATCAAGGGTGTTTAGAGATACCTAGGTGATTCTAATAGGTGGTCAGCTTGAGAAACCTGTTTGACCACAATGCTTTTCAACCCCAACTAAATATTAGTCAGTGGGGGAAACTTTTAAGACAATGCCAAAAGGCAACACACAGAATGTGACAAAATGTTTGCAAATCGCAGAGTATCTGATAAGAAACTTGTTTTGAAAATAGAAAAGACAAACCAGTTAGTAAATGGGCAAGTGATCTGGATACCTTTAAAAAGGATATACAGATGGCTAATAAGCACATGAAAACATGCTCACCATCATTAGTCATGAGATGCAAAGCAAACCATGATGAGATATCACTTCATATATGCTAAGATGGCTGTAACAGCGACAATAACAAGTGTTGGTAGGATATGGAGAAATTGGAGCCCACATATACTGCTGGGAGTGTGAAGTGGTGCAGTCACTTTAGAAAATAGTTTGGCAAGATCTCAAAAAGTTGAACATAGAGTTATCATATGACCCAGCAATTCCACTCTTGGTGTAAACCTAAGACAATTGAAAACATACAGCCACATGAAAACTTCCACACAAATATTCTCAGTAGCATTATTCATAATAGTCAACAAGTGATGAATGGAAAAACAAAATGTGGTATAAACTTACAGTGGAATTTGATTCAGTCATAAAATGCCATGGAGTTCTGATACATGTTACAACATGGGTGAAACTTGAAAACATTATGCTAAGTGAAAAGAAGCCAGATACAAAAGGCTACATATTGCAGGAGTCCATTCATATCAAGTCCTGAACTGGCAAACACATAAAAACAGAAAGTAGACGAATGGTTGCCAGAGGATGGAGGGAGGGAAGAATGGGGAGTGGCTGCTAATGAGTATGAAGTTTCTTTTCATACTCATGAAAATATTCTGGAATCAGACAGTGGTGATCCACTTACAACTTTGTAAGTATACTAGAAAGCCAGTGACCTGTACACTTTAAAAGGATGAACTTGAGGTTACCGTGAATTATATCTCAATTCATATGAGAGAGTGAGAAACAGTATCAATGTGTTCTCTTCCCTTATGGAGATGACAACTGGAGCTTCAGTTTCTTTTTTTTTATTATTTTATTAGTGCATTGCAATTACACATCTTGAAGGATTCCAGGGTGGTTGACGTATACATGCACTCATCGGTCAATTAGCCCTCCCCAATTCCCATGCCCCCATCTCCCCCTCCCTCCTTTCCGTTTTCAACATAGTAGTTGACTTTGATATCTTTGTATATGTCCATCCTGTGCACCAGGTTGTTTCCCTCTCCTTCCCTCCCATCTCCCTCAGTTAGTTTGCCTTCTTCATTCATCTGAGGTTTTCTCTCTTTGTCTGGAGTCCCTCCTGTGTGGGGTTGTGGCTCATCCTCCTGTGACCTCAGCACTGGGGTACTCTGGGCGGGGCCAAGGGCTCGCCCGCCTTGCATCCCCAGCACCCTTGGCCCCGCCCCTGGAGAACCCCTCACCCCAGTGCTGGGGATGGGGGCGGGTGAGCCCTCGGCCCCGCCCCCAGAAACCCCCCTCCACGCGCTGGGGACATGGGGCAGGTGAGACCTTGGCCCTGCCCCCTGAGTTTCTTTGCTTTTAAAGTGAGAGTTTGAATTAGATGGTCTCCAGATCTTTTGTTTAGGTAACATAAAGGTAAGAGTTGACCAGAGAGATAACTTTCCTCTGCAATTCAATTAAGTCCCTGGTGTCCCATAAATAGGACACTCATAAAAACCAAAATTGAGCAACAAAGTTATCATAGGTGGTACCTTTATTACTCAATTTAAGTTTTTATAGATGTCCTATTTATTAAACATGGGAGGCCGGGCGTGGTGGCGCACGCTTGTAATCCCAGTACTTTGGGAGGCGGAGACCGGAGGATCCAGGTTCACGGCCAGCCTCAGCTCTCTCTCTGTCTCTTTCTCTCTCTCTACTTAGTGAGGCCCTCCACAACTTCGTGACACCCAGTTTCAAAATAAAGTACAAAAAATAGGGTCGGGGGTGTAGCGCGGAGGTAGAACGCCCCTGGGTTCAATCCCCGGTACTGCAAAAAAAAAAAAAAAAAACAACATGGGGACATAATGTATTCTTATTCTTATTCTTATTCTTATTCTTATTCTTATTTTGTGGTACTGGGGATTGAGTCCAGGGACATTCTACTTGTGAGCTATACTCCCAGCCCTTTATTAATTTTTTGTTTTGAAACAGGGTCTCTCTAGGTTGCTGGGAGTCTTGCTAAGTTGCTGGGGCTGGCCGTGAACATGTGATCCTCCTGTCTCAGCCTCCCAAGTACTGGGATTACAAATGTGCACCACCATGCCCAGCTGATATAATGTGTTATTAAGGGAACAAATATGCAAATTTCTTGAGGAGGCTGTTCTCTGAATTTGCCATGGAAGATAAATTAAAGCAAACATTTTTTTTTCTTATCTGTTTATCGTACTCTTGGAGTGGCCAATAAACAAAGTTAAAATGTTTCAAAACTTTTAAATTCCTTTGCAAAAACCTGTGTCACAATTTAAAAATAAATTTATTTGTGCATCTGTGTCAGGCTTTAAAGCCACTTCCAAATGTATCACTTAATCATGAAATCAGCCCAATGCATGATTAACATCTTAGGAATCTCAGCACAGATTAAAAAATTCTGAGTGCATAGCTGTGGTCCTCAAGGCCAACCAAAGGCCACATTTTGCCTTCCAGGTGAAAACATGTCCCGTTCAAAGGAGGATGAAAACATTATCGAAATTTAAATTCCAAAGCTCTAGTCATAATTATTATTCCAAGAGTTCCTGCATCTTCACTTGCCAAAAGAAAGCCTTTGTTGGAGAACTGTTCTTTTGGTTAATTAATACATCTTGATTTCAGAAAAAAAAGTATTTTATGCTCCCGTTCTAAGCAAATCTTGTTTTCTCCCCATAGAAAACAAGATTTTGGTGAAGCAGTCACCCATGCTTGTGGTGTACAACAATGAGGTCAACCTTAGCTGCAAGTATGCCTACAACCTCTTCTCAAAGGAGTTCCGGGCATCCCTTTACAAAGGACTGGACAGTGCTGTGGAAGTCTGTGTTGTAAATGGGAATTTCTCCCATCAGCTGCAGTTTCACTCAAATACAGGGTTCAACTGTGATGGGAAACTGAGCAACGAAACTGTGACTTTCTACCTCCGGAATCTGAACGTTGATCAAACAGACATTTACTTCTGCAAAATTGAGGTCATGTATCCTCCTCCTTACCTAGACAACGAGAAGAGCAATGGAACCATCATCCATGTGAAAGGTAACGAGGCACTCTGCCCTCGCACCACCCTCAAGGAAGGGCCTTCAGCTGCAGTCCTGAACATTAGTCATGCTCAGTGGTGAGGCTGGAGGAGTCCCAAGTGATCTCATACTAATAAAGACAAATCATATTTTTAAAATCTTTCTTTTACTTTGGAAAAGATTCAAGGTTATATTTTGAATATCTTTACTTTCCCCCATTGATATTGCGTGGGAGAGTAAGGGATGAGGTTATAGCCCATGGGAATAGACCACAGAAGATTATTCTCAGTGGGTCATGGAGGAAGAAAAGTTTGCCATTCAAATGTAAGCCTAGGTGAACTCCAAGAAGCAGCTGTGCCTAATGAATCAGGACTCAGCAAGAATGGGTTATAATTCAGATGAATTCTCTTTGTGCTCCATGGTCTTTCTCTGTTAAGCTCCTTTCCATTTTCCAAAACATACAAAGGATGCTAGATTACAAACCAGGGAGTATGAAATTTACTATTAGCCAATTCTGTGATCTTGGATAAGTTGCCTGACTTTTTTCTTGGCCCCAAACTCAATATTATTAAACAATATTCATAAATTAGTGGAAACAAATCTACTGAGCTTATGTTGAGATTATGTTCTCTCCACACATTGGGTAGAAAAACCATAAGGTTCCTAAACTCAGAAGACTATAGTTTATTGGGATAAACACATAAAAATGAGAGAAGTCAGATAGATTTTTTTGGTATACTTTGTGGATACACTGTAGCTTTTCTTTTATGTAGATAAAAGAAAATATATGTTCAGTTTTATATTAAGCACTAAAATAATTCCAATTTTTTTTTGTCCTGTGCCAGAACAGAGCTGTGCTGGAGAAAAATTGAACACTGAATTAGAAAAGAACCATTAACTTAATGTGGTAGAGTAGTTTTGTGTTTTGGCAAAACAGAGGCAATTAATGCCAGAATATTTAACTTGCTGAATCACACTCAAATTTCTAATATTTATAATGTCCAGGAAGAATAGTTTGGTTGAATCAAGTTTAAAAAAATGCTATTTTGGAAGCTAAGAATAAATATTTTTCCTATATAAATGATGTGCTCCTGCAGAAGTATTTAATAAAGAAAGTGCTAGTCATTGAATTCAGCAGACAAAAACTATATAAAATGAATCAAATCAGAAACAAATATATTATAAATTAAATGAATTATACACCTTAAGAAGATATGCTACTTTAGAATAGTATTTCATATATATGCATATGTAGTCTATCATTTATATTAGAACTGGAAAGGACACTAGTGATCCTGGACTCAGTAATTTTCAATCCTTTTTGCATATTATAAATCTGGGTAGGTTTTTTTTTTAAACTCATGTTTTGACCCAACTTTGAGATTCTGATGTAATTGGTATGGGTTGAGGAAAGGGGTGTTGGGCATTATATTTTCACATTTCCTCAGATAATTCTAGGATTAAAAATTAATGGATTAGAGAGGGTTTTTTGGTATTTCTTCTAGTTCTAATTTTTCCTTCCCATCTCTTTTCTTATATCCAATGATATAAAGCAACTTGTCCATCATCATATAATTGGTTAGAGTTAGACATTTATCTTCTGATTACCAGCCCAGAGTTCTAACAGCCATACTGAGCTGATAATTCTCTTAAGGCTTGACAACATGTATATCATTTTATTTACTCCAAGGATATAGTTTAGGGTCTAGATAAACTGTCTTTTGGTAGGGATAGACGGAAGATTGGGTTAAGGACACTGGAAGTCACCATGTTGAGTCCCACAGTGGATTTGACAAAGTCAGGTGAATGCAACTGTACCAGTGTACCACCCTGGAGTTGTGGTTTTCAGCTGCAGTCTTGAAAATTGACCAGGTCATGGCCAGTGATGGGGTTGGATAAGTCCCAAAGAGCAAGTCTATACACTCTGAGCTAGTGGTGTTTTGCATATTTTTTTATCTCTTTCACATTCTTCTCTGATGTTTAGAAGGAAGGAAGTATACTCAATTGCCATTCCTGTATCATTTAATCCACTCTTTTCTATTTTTCAGAGAACAATCTTTGTACTACTGTCCCGCCTCCTAAGTCTCCTAATTCCTTTTGGACAATGGTGGTGCTTAGTGGAGTCCTGGGTTCCTATAGCTTGCTAGCAACAATGCTCCTTTGTTATTTCTGGGTAAGAGAAGCAACACTGCTTTTATGTAACTTTTCTTTTATCTGATGTGAGTTCTATTTTCCAGAAGGAACTGAGTAGGT
>PVJS01027139.1:12086-26567 GCA_004027185.1 Glis glis | reverse complement strand
AAAAAAAAAAAAAAAAAAAAAAAAAAAAGAATTGATCCCTACAGAGGGAAAAAAATTACTTCCCCCCCCCATACTAAAAGCTAAATTGTTTAGATAGAAGAATACATTTTTATCAAGTATCCCTTTCTGGAAAAGATCTACTTTCTCTATTTTTTGGCTGGCTATGTTCAACATCAATATAATACACAGAGTTATGTAATCAACAATGTACTATTATCAGTACCACTTCCTATAGTATGAAACAAAGCCTTATTACTACAAATGAGACATTCATTATTAGCATAAAAAATGAATTTTAAATTCATTTCAAATGCATGGTATGACTGTGTTTACATCATGAAGCATAACAGAAGGAACATTAAGAAACCTATCATCCCAATCCAAGATATAGAAAATTAATAACCATACCAATTACTTGTGAGCTTACCCTCATTCCACTAATCCTAAACTTTCTAATTTTTTCACTTTGATAATTTTTCTACTTCCTTTAATTTCATTTATTTTTCATTATTCTGTCTTATAACAGTAGTAACAACACTATCTGTAAATACCCTTAAGATCTACATGGAGGCAGATGTGGTACATGCCTGTAATTCCAGCTACTAAGAGAGTTGAGGAAGGGCAATCAGAAGTTCAAGGCCAGTATCAGCAACTTAGCAAACCTTGTCTCAAAATAAAAAAGAAAGAGGGGCTAGGGATGTAGCTCAATGGTAGATTGTCCCTGGATCAATCCCTAGTAATACCCTCCCCTAGCCACACACAAGGTCTACTTGCAATTAAAAATATTAATGTTAGCCGGGCGTGGTGATACACGCTTGTAATCCCAGTACTTGGAAGGCTGAGACTGGAGAATCCGGGTTCCTGGCCAGCCTCAGCTACTTAGTGAGGCCCTCTGCAACTTTGTGAGACCCGGTTTCAAAATAAAGGATAAAAAAATAGGGCCGAGGGTATAGCTCAGAGGTAGAATGCCCCTGGGTTCAATCCCCGGTACCACACACACACAAAAAAAAAAGAATAAAAAATAGGGCTGGGGGTGTAGCCCAGAGGTAGAATGCCCTTGCATTCAACCTTGGTACCGCCCCCCCCCAAATTAATGTTGTATAGCCTGTGTTTTTACTGTGGTTTGCCTGCATAAATACCTAACATATTTTAAACCGTTGCTCAAGTCAAATTAACATACCTCCAGTAACTCTGAAGAAACATCAAATTTGTATTCTCTGCCATTTTCTTCTTCTGGTTCCATGCGTTTGTAAAACAGCATATATGCACTGTGTGTCTTTAAGAGGAAAGAATAAAAAAGTACATTTTCATTTTGACAAGGAATAATTCTAAAATTAAATAATGAGGTATAAAGAAAATAATATAGAAATTTTATATATTAAAGAAATTATTACAAGCCGGGTGTGGTGGCATGCTTGTAATCCCAGTACTTGGGAGGCTGAGAAAGGAGGATCGTAGGTTCGCAGCCAGCCTCAGCTACTCAGTGAGGCCCTCTGCAACTTAGTGAGACCCTGTTTCAAAATAAAAAATAAAAAATAGGACTGGGGGTATAGCTCGGAGATAGAATGCCCCTGGGTTCAATCCCTTGTACCACAAAAAAGAAAGAAAGAAAGAAAGAAATGATTACCTTTTCAAAGGAGAAATCCATAAATTTATCTGTGACAGAATCATAAGTCTTCGTCTGTTTAAAAATAAAATTTCCTTGTTTAAAAATGGATTTACTCAGCTATATTTACATATAAATTATTTCATAAACAGCCATCTAATACTTCAAGTAAGTTTGTAAGTAATTTATACTGCATTCATAAAAATCTTATGTACTTCATGAATTTGGTTAGCATGATAGTTGGTACACTGTTCTCGATAGAGAATTTAATACTATCAAATTGATACAGAAAATTTTACTCCAAAGAAAACCAATAAAGAAGGTATGTCAAGGAAATAGTTGATCTGGACCTTATTTTTTTAATTAATGTATTAAGTAGAAATAAACACTGAATTTAAAACTGCACATTCTCAGCAATATTATAAATGTAAGCTGGGTGTGGTGGCACAAGCCTATAAGGCCAGTACTTGGGAGGCTGAGACAGGAGGATTGCAGGTTCAAAGACAGTCTCAGCAAGTAATGAGACTCTCATCAACCTAGCGAGACCCTGTTTCCAAATAAAATCGAGCTGGGAGTACAGCTCGAAAGTAGAATGCCTCTGGGTTCAATCCCCAATAAAACACACACACACACACACACACACACACACACACACACACACACGATGCTCTAAAGGCAACTGTACATGTGGAATATGAAGAGTTCAGTGACGGGGCTTCTAGGAATATAAGGGCTACTTCCTAACCTCTAGGGAAAGGAAGGGTCTACTGGTAATTCTGGAGATCTCTAGATATATTGTGACAGAAATGATGAAAAAAATAAAAAAGTGAAATAAGCAGTACTCTAGGCATGATAATGATAAGAGAAAAAGGCAAAAGTTTATGAAAACATTCTTTGTTTCAAAGATTCAAAACATTCTTTTTCAAGGCACGTTACCAAAAACATACAAAAGAATAATAAAATAAAATGGGCCTGAAATTTGAAAAGCTACCCTTTAAGAGAACAGCCTTACAAATAACTTGTTCCTTTTCTTCTCTGTTCCTTCCAATAAACAATTTTAAAGAAAATGCCTTATAATAACAGCCAAAGATGCATTTGGTTTAGTAATAGGGAGGATGGTAACCAAATATTTACTTCCCTTTTCTACCCTTTTCCAAACTATTAGAAATTGGACTATTTTTCCATTCAAAATAGTAGATAAGAGCACCAAGAAGCAATGAAGAAGACCTTCATTAAAATCTAGAATGTTGGCCGGGCGTGGAGGTGCATGCTTGTAATACCAGTACTTGGTAGGCTGAGACAGGAGGATCGCAGGTTCTTGGCCAGCCTCAGCTACTTAGGCCCTGTTCAACTTAGTGAGACCCTGTTTCAAAATAAAGAATAAAAAACAGGGCTGGGGTGTAGCTTGGAGGTAGAATGCCCCTGGGTTCAATCCCCAGTACTGAAAAAAAAAATCTAGAATGTCAGGGGGGCGTGGTGGGACACATTTGTAAGCCCAATACCAAAAGGCTGAGACAGGAGGATCACAGGTTCACTAATAGCCCCAGCTACTTAGTGAGGCCCACTGCAACTTAGACCCTGTTTCAAAATAAAGAATACAAAATGGGGTTGGGGGGTGTAGCTCGGAGGTAGACTACCCCTGGGTTCAATCACCAGTACTGCAAAATAAGTAAATAAAAAAATAAATATCTAGAATGTTTATATAAAGGTTATTTCATAATACAGTTCTTATTTACGAAATAGAAATTACTATTACTTGATTTGTGAGAATCTATAAGGTTTTGTTTGTGTGTTTGTTTTTCCACCCTTTGGCTCGTCCTGGAGATCAAACCCAGGGTTTCACACATGCGAGGCAAGCAATCTACAACTAAAACTCCAGTATGATGGATGGTGTGTGTGTGTGTGTGTGTGTGTGTGTGTGTGTGTGTTAGTTAAACTACAACTCTAGTACGATGGATGGGGGGTAGTGTGTGTGTGTGTGTGTTAGTTAAACTACAACTCTAGTACGATGGATGGGGGGTAGTGTGTGTGTGTGTGTGTGTGTGTGTGTGTGTGCGCGCGTGCGTGCGCGCGCACGCTGAGGCTGGCTTCTAACCTGTGATCCTCCAGTCTCAGCCTTCCAAGTACTGGGATTACAAGCATGTGCCACTGCGCCTGGCCCAATGGGGCTTTTTAACAATTTTCAGGAAACTGGTACTGTACCAGGATAAACTGCCTATGGAGAAGTGAAATGTCTTTTTCAATCCCATAACTAGTGTTAACTGCTGCTACTTTATGAAAAGCATTAAAGAAAATCTTTAAAGCCAACTTCCTTGTACAAATTTTTTTTTTGGTACTGAACGAAAGGGCATTCTATCTCTGAGCTATGCTACCACCCCTTTTAGTTTTGAAACAGGGTCTTGCTAAGATGCTGAGGCTGGCCTTGGACCTGTAACCCTCTTGTCTTAGCCTCCCAAAGTACTGGGATTACAGGCATGTGCCAGCGCCACCCATGCTTGGCTCTTATGCAAGATTTTTGAAATTATGTCAGAAAAGGGTAATTTCTTTTGGTGTAATCCCACAGAATTCATTAAGTAAATAATATGTTTAATAATAATTCTCATGGCACTATAATCCACCTTCTGTACTCTTATTTTTTAGCTTTTTAACTTCATCAGATTGTGCTTGAAGGCAAAAATAGAAAATTTAAAAGATTTCCTAGAGTCTAATAACTGTTAACATACTAAACTTCCAGTGCATAAAAATAAACTTTAGATTTAATAATAGCAACTAGCCAGGAATGGTGGCATACCCCTGTAATCCTAGTACTTGGGAAGCTGAAACAGGAGGATCACAGGTTCGAGGCCAATCTCAGCAATTTAGTAAGACCATCAGCAACATAGTGAGACCCTGTCTTTTTTTTTCCTTCCCTAAAAGAAAGGTCTGGGTTTAGCTCAGAGACAGAATGCCTCTGCTTTCAATACCCAGTACCCCCCACTCCAATAAAAGTGCAACTATAAGGATGTGACTCCATTTGTATTTTGTCATACTTGAAAAGACATAAACCACTGATAATTTCTGAATGAAACTTACAGTCATCTCTCCACCAAAACATTCAGATGCAAGTTGAGCAGAATCAAAAGGTTTTACCTCGGCATCATTAAAAAGATACCTAAAACAGAGCACATAGTATGTATATAATAAATACCTCTGTATTATACCTACTACTTAAAAAATACTTAGATTATACAATGACATATTGCAAATCTTGATCAAATTATTATTTCATGAGGTAAGTTCTAACAGGTTCTTGTTTATAACACTCTAATCTCACAGAAATTGGGGATATACTTTCTTAACAGTCATAACACCTTAAAAGACAGATCTGAACTGGGGATGTAGCTCAGTAGTAAAGAGCTTGCCTAGCCTGTTCAAGGCTCTGGATTCAATCCCCAGCTCCAGGGGAAAAAAATAAAAAAAATAAAAATAAAAATAAAAAAAGAGAAAGAAAAAAAATCTGATAAATTCAATGAATGGAAACTTTGCATAATGGAGAACTTTCAAAGATACAGACACTATTTCAAAATTTATGATAAGCTGGGCATGGTGGTGTATGCCTATAATTCCAGTACTTGGGAGGCTGAGACAGGAGGATCGCGGGTTCAAGGACAGCCTTAGCAACCTACCTAGTGAGACTCTCAGCAAATTGGAGAGACACCATTTCCTAATAGGGCTGGGCATACAGCCCAGAGGTAGAAGGATCCTGAGTTCCATCTCCAGTACCACCAAAAATAAATAAAAAAAGGATTCAAAGACATACTTAGGGAAATATATTGGATATAAGGATACTTTGCTTATAGATACTTTGCTTATACGTAAAAAACGATGGACACAATGACTGGAGGAATGAGAAATAACAGCTGAATGAAAAGGTGCAGATGAGCCGGGTGTGGTGGTGCACGCTTATAATCCCAGTACTTGGGAGGTGGAGACCAGAGGATCCGGGTTCGTGACTGGCCTCAGCTACTTAGTGAGGCCCTCGCAACTTCATGAGACCTGGTTTCAAAATAAAGTATAAAAAATAGGGCCGGGGGTGTAGCGCGGAGGTAGAATGCCCCTGGGTTCAATCCCTGGTACCGCAAAAAAAAAAAGAAAAAAGAAAAAGTGCAGATGAATGAACAATTGTCTATTTTGTTCAAAGCAATAACCCTGACACTTAGGATGTGCCTGAGCACATATGTAGTTCCTAAACACGATACCCTTCCTAATGATATTTGAGGACCAAAAAACAGCCATAAGGGACTGATTTAATAACTACTGTTAACTTGATAATGAATGATAAAAAGGTAAAAGTTAATAAAAATAAAATTATGTAGGAAGGAAAAGGCAAGGTGAACTGAGTGGAGCATAGAAGTAACTTCCAACTGGCACGTAGAAGGGCTTTGTGGCCACTATATAGAAGGCATTCAGTGAACAGCACCTGAATGAATAGATAAGGTAAGATTTGGGATGTGCAATTTTATCTACGAATTTCCTAAGGTTGTGTGCAAAAACTAGTACATTCATTTTTCTGAGGAAAGCACTCATCAAATGCTCAAGAATTCAAAGATCCTTAAGTTTTGTTTTGTTTTTCTTTGTACTGAGGATTAAACCCGGGGGCAGTCTACCTCCGAGCTACATCCCCAGCTCTATTTTTATTCTTTATTTTTGAAACATGGTCTCGCTAAGTTGCGGAGGGCCTCACTAAGTAGCTGAGGCTGGCCGCGAACCCGGATGCTCCGGTCTCAGCCTCCCAAGTACTGGGATTACAAGCATGTGCCACTACGCCCGGCAAAGATCCATAAGTTTAACATGTAATTCATATGCTTTTGAAAGTCACCCTCATTTAAATATTCTGTCTCTTTTCCTAGTTGTATAGGAAGTTTTCAGGAAACTAAAATCTGAAAATGTATCTGAAGAGAAAACCATAAATTTATACATTAAAAACGGGAAAAAAGTTTTTCAAAAAAATCCAAAGAAGCCGGGTGTGGTGGCGCATGCCTTTAATCCCAGTACTTTGGGAGGCGGAAACCGGAGGAACCGGGTTCGCGGCCAGCCTCAGCTCGTTTGCGCGCGCGCGCTCTCTCTCTTCTCTCTCTCTCTCTCTCTCTCTCTCTCTCTCTCTCTCCCTCCCTCCCTCCCTCCCTACCTACCTAGTGAGGTCCTCCGCAACTTCGTGAGACCCGGTTTCAAAATAAAGTATAAAAAAATAGGGCCGGGGGTGTAGCGCGGAGGTAGAACGCCCCTGCGTTCAGTCCCCAGTACCGGAAAAAAAAAAAAAATAGGGCCGGGGGTGTAGCGCGGAGGAGATAGAACGCCCTGGGTTCAATCCCCGGAACCGAAAAAAAAAAAAAAAATCAAAGATATTTAAAACTTACCATTTATTGTTTTTATAAGCATGTGGATTGACTATATCTCGGATGAAACTATAATAGTGTCCACCATCTGCAGTTCCTGTGTGAACAGTCACTCCTATCAAGTCGTACTCATAGCTCTCTGTGTCTTTTGAATGATCACTGACTTCTTTAAACCCTGAAATGGTTTACATAAAACAATGGCATAATTATGAAAACTGCATAGTAGTGACATCTTAAGATCACCTTTTATAACATACCTTATGTACAGAAATAGGCAAACATTCTTTTTATATTAAATAGGTATATATCGCTTCTTGGCCTTTTGGCTAAGATCAAGTGTAAATAGGTATATAACAATTATTTGCTAGTTATTCGCAATCCACAGCCAACTAAGGAACATATTATACAAATAACTGGAAAAATAACCAGGTGTTAGTGCATAATTACAGCAAACAAAATATAATAAATATAAAATGTTTATTTATTATGATTAGCCTTACCGGGCATGGTGGTACACATCTGTAATCCCAGTACTTTGGAGGCTGAGACAGGAGGATCACAGGTTCAAGACCAGCCTCAGCAACTTAGCAAAGCCCTCAGCAACTTAGTGAGACCCCATTTCAAAATAAAACATAAAATAGGGTTGGGGTATAGCTCAGAGGTAGAATGCCTCTGGTTTCAATCACCAGTATCATACACACATGAAAAAAGACTAGGTTTTTGAAATAGTATTGAATGCTTCATTCAACTTTATCTGTATTAGGAGTAGGCAAAGACCTCAAAAGGCACTAACACGTGTATGTGGCACTAGGAACTGAACCCAGGTGTATTCTACTTCTGACCTACACCCCTGGTACCATTTTATTTTGAAACAGGGTCTCACTAAGTTAGAGTATACTGGCCCCAAATCTGTGATCCTGCTCTCAGCTTCCCAAGTACTGGGATTACAGGTGTGCATCACCACACCCCTCTAGGCATTAACATATTTTTGTCTTTTAGTCTCATGCTAAGAAACATGGAGCATTGTACTGGTAGCATGCTTCCAAATATACATCAGGCAAAAGAAAGCACTATGTATTAGGATTTTGTGTACATAGGAACAGAACAAAAGATACCTCCTATCCCCAAAGAATTAAAATCTAAAGCTATCAAAAGACACTAAGGAAAAAAATTACTAAAGTTTGAAGATGTATGATTTATGATCAATATGCCCATCACGACACAGAAATGAAAAAGTAGAATCAGGAGTAAGGCAGTGAGAGCAGATTTGGCTAACTTGAATGCATAGCCTAAATGATAAAATAAATTTACAATTACATAAAGAGAAGAAAATGGCTGACAGCGTCACAGCAATGTGTAAGGACCATATATGTGCTTACACAGGCACTGCTAGAATCTGAATCCATCACTTATATGGCTTAACAAATTCTTGTATCTTGGCATAAATTTCTGTGTCCTCCATTAATGGAACCATCATGAAAAATACAATGAAGTTTGGCTATTGGGAAGTCCTCCTATAATTTTCTAAATGATTTGATAAAAACACAAAAGAGCAGGCTGCATATAAACAAAGCCCACTTCTAAACTTCATTTGTATTTTCAAACATCTCTTTTGGGTCATTTCCCGCAATTTATAAACACATTCAAATCCTAACTATAAAAATTCCCTCTCTTAAACTCCATATTCCCTCACAGCTTGGTTGCCATCTTCTCTCTTCAAATAAACGGCATGTTCTTGACAGAATAGCCTACGCTCATTGTTGACATCTCTCAATTCTCACTTAGTGAGGGTAAAGGATTTACTGATTAGTCATTAAATGGTAGGCACTAAAGTTA
Source organism: Glis glis (assembly GCA_004027185.1). Lineage (NCBI taxonomy): Eukaryota > Metazoa > Chordata > Mammalia > Rodentia > Gliridae > Glis > Glis glis. The sequence continues at coordinate 17,750 of PVJS01027139.1, read as the reverse complement.
AAAGATTAAAACTTGTTCTTTTTCCTAAAGCTAGCATAACATATAGGCGTCTTCAAATCTTTAAAATTTGAATAAAATACTGCCAAGACACTTATTAAGTAAAAAGGAACTTCTTGGCTAAAGAAAAATGGAAGAGGAGCCGGGCGTGGTAGCACATGCTTGTAATTTCAATACTTGGGAAGCTGAGACAGGAGGATCACAGGTTTGAAGCCAGTCATAGTAACTTAGCAAGACCCTCACAACTTAGTGAGATCCTGTTTCAAAAAATAAAAAATAGCACTGGGGGTGTTGCTTGAGGGTTGAATGGCCCTGGGTTCAATCCTCAGTACCAGATAAAAAAAGAAAAATGGAAGAAAATTTCCTTTTCTTACCCCTGTGGTACTTGAGGAACACATCTACAAGTCTAAAAACCACTGGTCTTATGGAAGAAACAATTTGGTGATTATCTGATTATGATCCAAGCACTATTTTAACTCACTATAATCTGTCTTCCTACTGCAACATTGAAATGAAATTGCTCTATTAACCCTAACCTTAACCAAAGACTTGTTAGTTTTAGTCCTATTCTTACTGGAACTATTCTTTCTCTCTAGCATTTAGTATTTATGTACACGCTCCCTCTTTCTTGAGGTCTTCTTAAATAACCGATCCCACTATTCTTTAACTTAGCTGCTCAAGTGAGAAACCAGTCTTTGAGACTCTTCCATCTTCTAGTAAGCAGACCAACTGAAATGTAAGCCTCAGGAGAGTAGAGATATTTTTTTGTAATCACCACATCCCCAATACTATAAAAAGAGAACAAGTTACATAGTTGATAGACACTTACTTTTTATTAGATTCATTTATTGATTCAGCAATGAAGTCTTAATTCCATATACTCTCATCTCTACTGGTACTCTTTTTTTCTTTCTTTTTTTTGCAGTACTGGGGATTGAACCAAGGGACATTCTACCTCCGAGCTACATCCCCAGTCCTATTTTATTTTTTATTTTGAAACACGGTCTCAATAAGTTGCAGAGGGCCTAAGTGGTTGAGGCTGGCCATGAACCTGCGATCCTCCTGTCTCAGCCTCCCAAGTACTGGGATTACAAACCTGTGCCACCAGGCCTGACTATTCTTTCTCATTTAAATCACGACTGGCTACTCTTTCATTATGGTTTACAAGAATAGCCTCCCCACACACTTTCAAAATCTGCTAATCCATTTCTGAATGCCCACCTATTTAAGTCAGCTCTCTAATTAAAATCTTCAAATTGTTACACACTGAATGTAGATCAAAATTGTTAATATGGCCTTAAAACAAAAAATATTGTGGCTACTGTCTTTTGCCTGTCACATTAACCAATACTTTTCCACCCTCCCACCCAAGAGATCTCTTACTGAACTTCTTATTTAAATGTAACCTTCTCATGTAAGCTGCAATTCTCATATTCCCATGACACATCCACTGTCATATTTGGCAACATATCATACTTCAATTTCATGTTCAATATAAGATCTATCCACCCAAGCCGGGCGTGGTGGCGCACGCTTTTAATCCCAGTACTTGGAGGCGGAGACCGGAGGATCTGGGTTCGCGGCCAGCCTCAGCTAGTTAGTGAGGCCCTCCGCAACTCAAAATAAAGGATAAAAAATAGGGCCGGGGGTGTAGCTCAGAGGTTGAATCCCCGGTACCACAAAAAAAAAAAAAAAGATCTACCCACCCAAACCTAAGCTCCACAAGGGCAGCAACAAGGTTAATCTTGTTCATCATGTCTCCAATGCCTAGAACACAATCCTATTATATGCTAAATATTTATTGGCTAACTGAATACACCACATTGTCTTTAAAAACATTTTCCAAGATTCAATTTAATTTTGTTAACTCTGTAGCTGATGACAACTTTATGATTCCGTTATAGAGACTTGAAATAAACAGATATGAGAAAGAGACAGAAAAATTACCTTCTTTCCTATCACTCTTTCCCATAAGAAAATCTTCTGTATAGGGTGTCATATCCAAACGTAACGGAAAGGAAAAGTGTGTATTCACTTTTTCTTTCATCATTGTGACCATATTAAATGTATACCTCATAGTATTGAAACTCAAAATGCGAGGCAATTTCTTAAAACAAGCCCTGAAAGGTAAAAAATACTTGTTAAATTATCATCTTTAGAAAATACTTAGTTTATGTTTATGCTACACCTATTTTAATAATCACACTGGAGTAAGTACAGTGTTCTAACACAATCTTTTTTGTGGTACTGCGGATTGAACCCAGGAGGCACTATACCGCTGAGCTACAACCCTAGCCATTTTTAGGTTTTTGTTTTGAAACAGGGTCTTGCTAGGTTGCTGAGGCTGGCCTTCTACCTGAAATCCTCCTGTCTCAGCCTTCGAAGGACTACAGGTGTGTGCCACCATGCCCAGCTCTAAATCACACTATACATACTCTCTGATTTCATGACTTTTTCCATTCTGAATGGGATATTCTGTGTCAAGATACAAAAACTTAAAATTATACTAGACTGAGCCAGGCGTGGTGGTACATACTTGTAATCCCAGCACTTGGGAGGCTGAGACAGGAGGATCCAGGTTCACGGCCAGCCTCAGCTACTTAGTGAGGCCCTCCACAACTTAGCGAGACCCTGTTTCAAAATAAAAATAAAATTGGGCTGGGGGTGTAGCCCAGAGGTAGAATGCCCCTGGGTTCAATCCCTGGTACTGCAAAAAAAAAAAAAAAATATTATAGTAGACTGTAGTAAGTCATGATGAAGACATGCAAAGGAAGTCTGGCACACTGCATGGTTTTACTGCCTACCACAGTGTTTAGGGACTCTTAAGATCTCTTCTGGTAAAGTTCATACTCTTAACATTACACATGTTTGACTCTTACATTTTTTGGTGTGTGTGTTTGGGGGGGGGTACTGGAGTTTTAACCCAGGGACATTCTACCTCTGAACTACACCTCTAGCCCTACTTTATTTATTTGAAACAGTCTTACTAAGTTGTGGAGGGCATCACATTGCTGAGGCCGTCCTAAAACCTGTGATTCTCCTGTCTCAGCCTCCCAAGTACTGGGATTTTAAGTGTGTGCTACCACGCCCGGCTTGACTCTTAAACTTTTTTAATTCCATTGTTCGCCAATCTTCCAAGCAATCGAAACCTTTGAATTGTTGAACTTCTTATTCCCTTTGCTTGTAATCTTCGCCTCATTCCTTGTCTCCCAAATCCCTGTTCTATTTATTTGCTTATATTATTTTTGTACGGAACCCTTGATTTTAACAAATACTCTTTGGAAATTCATATTTTTGTAAATCCAAGTTTGTATGTATATATTCCACTTAAACTGCAATTTTTGTTTTCTTAAACTATTAACTATAGCCGGGTGTGGTGGCACACACTTGTAATCCCAGTACTTGGGAGGCTGAGACAGGAGGATCACAGGTTCACAGCCAGGCTCAGCAACTTGTGAGGCCTTCCACAACCTAGTGAGACCCTGTTTCACAATAAAAAGGATAAAATAATTGCCAGGCGTGGTGGCACATGCTTGTAATCCCAGTACTTGGGAGGCTGAGACAAGAGGATCGCAGGTTCGTGGTCAGCCTCAGCTACTTAGTGAGGACCTCTGCAACTTAGTGAGACCCTGTTCCAAAAATAAAGAATGAAAAATAGGGCTGGGGGTGTAGCCTGGAGGTAGAATGCCACTGGGTTCAATCCCCAGTACCGAAAAAAAAAAAAAAGGATAAAATAGGGCTGGGGGTATAGCTCAGAGGTAGAACACCCCTGGATTCAACCCCCAGTACCATACACACACACACAAAAAAAACCCAGAATCTTATTAGCCACAGAAGGGGGTGTTTCAGCTGGGTGCAGGGTATACCCCCAGCCCCATTTTATTTTTTTAGTTTGAAACAGGGTCTCACCAAGTTGCTGAGGTTGGCTGCGAACCTGTGATCTTCCTGTCTCAGCCCTCCCAGGTAGTGGGATTACAGGCATGCATCACCATGCTTGACTCTTAATCAATTTCAACATCTTATATGATGACTTTTCATTCTCTGCCTTCACACATGCTCTGATCTCTTCTTAAAAATCCTTTTACCCTAAAGTTTTTCTAACTTTCATTTTTACTCTTTTTTACTGCCAAACGTCTATACTTAATGCCACATACCCTAACAATCCTGCCTCTTCTACAATTTGAAAAACACACCACTGAACTACTTTGTTCAAAAAATCTGCCGGGTGTGGTGGCTCACACTTGTAATCCCAGTGTTTGGGAGGCCGAGACAGAAGGATCACAGGTTCGTGGCCAGCCTCAACTACTTAGTGAGGCCCTCTGCAACTTAGTAGACTCTGTTTCAAAATGAAGAATAAAAAATAGGGCTGGGGGTGTAGCTCAGAGGTAGAATGCCCCTGGGTTCAATCCCCAGTACCAAAAAAAAAAAAAAAAAAACACCCAATATTGCTTGCTTGTTTTTGCAGTACTGGGGATTGAATCCAAGAATGCTCTACCACTGACCTACATTCCTAACCCATCTTATTTTTCATTTTGAGACAGGGTCTTGCTAAGTTGCCCAGGCTGGCCTTGAATTTATAATCCTCCTGATTTAGCCATGTGAGTTGCTGGAAATACAGGTATGCACCACCAGGTCTGGCAAAATTCCAAAACTTTTTATTCAGCTGTCATTTTCTGTCAACTTTGTGAACTGTATCAAGTGAATACCTTCTACTTGAGAGTCTCTTCCCAGTTGCTGGATTACCATCCTATCCAATATTTTTTCTTTCTGGGATACCCTGCACCTAGCTGAAACACCCCCTTCTTGTGGCTAATAGGATTCTGGGTTTTGTGTGTGTGTGTGTGTGGTACTGGGGGTTGAATCCAGGGGTGTTCTACCTCTGAGCTATACCCCCAGCATTATGTCATTTTTCCCCCCTCTACTTTTAGGTTGGTTTAGGTCTCAGTTCAATGCAACAGTTATATTCTTTCTCAGGAAAATATTCTGTTGGCCTCATCAATCAAGTATACATATAACCACAAAATGTGTGCCAAACATTTAATGCCATCATACATCAATCTTATTTTCCATTACTAATTGATGTGAATCCTCTACTCCATATAGGCTGGCCTAACCCTGGCTTTCTTGTTGATAATATGGTCATTTCTCTTTCTCTGCCTTTATTCCTAATAAGAAACTGCATAGGATGGTCTTTAAATCCAATGACTAAGCTGAGCATGGTGGTACAAACTTGTAATCCCAGTACTTGGGAGGTTGAGATACGAGGATTCTGGCTGAACTTATCTGTCAAGTTATAATACACTGAATAATGAATTAAAAGTTGCTGCATGAGACTGAGCTCCAAGCAGTTGATTTTACATTAATGACGTAAGTTTCATAAAGTTTAATCTTAGTTTATCTTGAGTTTGTATTTCATTTCCATTGGATGATTTATTATAATGATGAGAATTACATTTTAAAAACATACCTTTTGTGCCGGGCGTGGTGGCGCACGCTTGTAATCCCAGTACTTTGGGAGGCGGAGACCGGAGGATCCGGGTTCGTGGCCAGCCTCAGCTCTCGCTCTCTCTCTCCCTGTCTCTCTCTCTCTCTCTCTCTCTCCTTAGTGAGGCCCTCCGCAACTTCGTGAGACCCGGTTTCAAAATAAAGTATAAAAAATAGGGCCGG
>PVJS01027139.1:0-11986 GCA_004027185.1 Glis glis | reverse complement strand
AAAAAAAAAACATACCTTTTTTCAGCTCGTACTTTCTTCCCACAATGAGAACAAGTATACATGTTGTCACCTTCTAAGGTATCTTTAATAGTAACTTCATCAAGAGATTCCTGTGTATTAAAATGACATTTAAAAGTTCACATTATTGTTTACAGAATATAAACACACAAAATACAGTAATTACAATATGGGAAAAATGCACAAAGAAAACCCAATTTGTTTTAAAAAATGAATTCTTAATTTTAGAAAAAAATTGTTTGCTTTCATATGAATGTTACTAAAATTTTCAAAGGGTTAAGTATTTACATTTGATTGTGGTCTACTTTTAATTCCTTAGTGTGTGTATATGGTGTTGGTAATGGGGACTGTAACCAAGGCCCTGCACCTGCTAGGCAAGGGCTCTACCACTGAGTTACATTCTCAATCCCAAATTCTTATTTGAATAGCTGAGCAAGAATATACATAAAAACATAGGTAAATTTAATTTGCTTTCAAGATGACAAACAAACTTGTTATATAAAAACAGAGCTGGGTGTGGTGGCGCACACTTGTAATCCCAGTACATGGGAGGCTGAGACAGGAGGATCATAAGTTCACAAGCAGCCTCAGCAACTTAGTGAGACCCTGTTTCAAAATAAAATAAAAATATTGGGCTGGGTGTGTAGCTCGGTGGTAGAATACCCTGGGGTTCAATCCCCAGTACCAAAATCAAAACAAAAATACTTAAAAGTGAGCCGGGCGTGGTGGCGCACGCTTGTAATCCTAGTACTTCGGAGGCTGAGACCGGAGGATTGGGGTTCGCGGCCAGCCTCAGCTAGTTAGTGAGGCCCTCCGCAACTTCGTGAGACCCGGTTTCAAAATAAAGGATAAAAAATAGGGCCGGGGGTGTAGCCTGGAGGTAGAACGCCCCTGGGTTCAATCCCCGGAACCGCAAAAAAAAAGAAAGTTAAAAGAATTTTTAAGAAGTCTTGAATATTATGTACAATATTACTCACATAAATGTTCTTCATATCAGCCACCTGGCACCTCACAGTATAAAATTCTTCAGCAGTTTGACTAACATGTTCACAGTCCTGATCAATCAAAAAGAAACAATTATTAATTTGCTAAAGTAAAATAAGATCCCAAAAAAGAAAAAGGCAGGTATAATACTTACCAAGGACACAACATTGTTGGTAATTACACCTCCAAATAAACTTTTAACTGTATTTTTCTTTAAGGTAAAACAAACATAAGTCAGTAATGAAAATCTGTATTCATTCAAGCATAATTCAGTAATGCAAATCTATATATACAAAGAAACGTTTTAGTATTCTAGTACAAACCAGCTCTGGAGACATTTCTTCTATTTTAGTAATCAGATCAGTAAAAAACTCTGTCATATCTTTCTGCTCCCCAGTATTCAGAGGCTGCTTATCCATGGTATATGTTTTACAGAAAGGTCTAGGATTATATGCTTTGCATTCACTCTCCTATAATGTAAAAGGGGAAATAAAGATTAAAAAAAATAAGAAAACAGCCATAACCAGGTTCTTAAATGAACAAAAAGAACAACACAGGTACTAAATCTACATAGATAGATTTTTATTTATTTATTTACTTATTTATTTATTTATCTATTATATTGTGGTATGGGGGATTGAACCCAGGGGCATTTTACTTCTGAGCTACACCTCCAACCTTATTTTATTTTTATTGTGAAACAGTGTTTCACTAAGTTGATGAGAGCCTCACTACTTGCTGAGATTGTCTTCCAACCTGCAATCCTCCTGTCTCAGCCTCCCAAGTACTAAGATTAAAGGCCTGTGCCACCACACCTGGCTCAAAGTTTGAAAATGTTCTTTGTGGCAGAAAATCTTTAACCTTATGAAATTACAATCTTTAGGTATATGCATTTCTAGGAAGGAATTTAGGACTCAAAGGACTTGGATTTGTATTGTGAACTATAAAATACAAAACATTTCAGGCTTAATAAGTTTTCTACAAACTGAACTTTGTTTTAGCAGTTAAAAAAAAAAGTAGTTTAAAATAGCAGTTTTCTAGCCAGGTGTGGTGGTGGACGCCTATAATCCCAGTACTTGGGAGGCTGAGACAGGAGGATCACAGGTTCATGGCCAGCCTCAGCAACTTAAGTGAGGGCCTCTGTAATTTAGTGAGACCCTGTTTCAAAATAAATAGGGAAATAGGGCTGGGAGTGTAGCTCACAGGTAGAATGTCCCTGGGTTCAATTCCTAGTCTCCACCCCTCACCAAAAAAAGAAAAAAAAAAAAGCATTTTCTGTTTGTTAGATCAAGCTGCATGTTTTAGCTCTCTTTAGAAGGCTAATATAGCCGGGCGTAGCGGCGCTGGCCTGTAATCCCAGTACTTGGGAGGCTAAAACAGGAGGATTGCAGATTGGAGGCAAGCCTCACAAACTTAGTGAGAAACTGTTTCAAAATAAAATAGCGCTGAAAGTCTAGCTGAGAGTTAGAAGGCCCCGGGGTTCAATCCCTAGTACAACCACCACGGAACCAAACTAAAAGGATATTACAAGCAGAACGAAGGGATGACTAGTAAATCTTTTAACTTTGATTAAAAAATCCCAGCTGGGTGTGGTGGCCCATGCCTGTAATCCCAGTACTTGGTAGGCTGAGACAAAAGGATTGCAGGTTCGAGACCAGCCGTAGCAACTTAGTGAGACTCTCAGCAACCTAGCAAAACCCTGTTTCAAAACAAAAAATACAAAAGCGCTGGAGGTATAGCTCAGAGGTAGAATGCCCTTGGGTTCAACCCCAGAAAAAAACAGACACACACACTTTCATTTATTTATCCCTTACTGATCTTACAAGTTGAAAATACAGGAATAAATATGACATAATCTCTGTCCACATAATTACAATAATATAGGTAACTTCAATACAAGAGGCAGAAAACAACAGAGAGGTATAAAGACTTGGAAACACTGGTGAGTCTGTGGAATCTCTGGTCTGTTCAAGGTGATGAAAACTGAGGTTGACAATAGGAAGAAAATAGAAAATAGTGCTGACAGAAGAGTGAGGCAAGCAGCAGGATAGGCATAACTATGCAAGTGAGAAGGAAATAAGGAAATAGGCTTCAATGGGATCCCAGTTTCTAGAGGTAAAGCTGGGCGTGGGGAGGAACAAGAGAGGAAGATGAAAAATAGAGGCAAAATCACAGAAGAAAGCCGGGCGTGGTGGCGCATGCTTGTAATCCCAGTACTTGGGAGGCTGAGAATGGAGGATCACAGGTTCGCGATCAGCCTCAGCTACTTAGTGAGGCTCTCTAGAACTTAGTGAGACCCTGTTTCAAAATAAAGAATTAAAAAAATACGGCTGGTGGTGTGGCTTGGAAGTAGAATGCCCCTGGGTCCAATCCCCAGTACCGCTAAAAAAAAAAAAAAAAAAAAAAAAAAAAAAAAAAAAAAAAAAAAAAAAAAAAAAAAAAAAAAAAAAAAAAAAAAAAAAAAAAAAAAAAAAAAAAAACCCCACAGAAGATATGTGCCATGCAGCTGACCTTGAATACCATTCTGTTTATAATGAAGGGCCACTGAAGTATTTTAAGCAATAGAATAATATTGTAAAATTTACTATTATTTTAAAAAAGAAATTGATCACTTTTATGGTTTGGGGGTAAGAATTAAGAAGGGCAAAAAGAAATCAGAATCAGAATCCAGGTCTGATGGCACATACCTGTAATCCCAGGACTTGGGAGGCTAAAATGGGAAGATTGTGGGTTTTGAGGACAGCTTCAGCAATAGTGAGACTCTTAGCAGCCTAGCAAGACCGTTTCAAAGACAAACAAAAAACTAAAAAGAGATGGAGGTGTAGCTCAGAGGTAGAATGCCCTAGGTTCAATTCCCAGTGCACACACACATGAAATCAGAAAGCTCAAGGCATAAAAGAGGTGACACCGTGATGGGAAAACAAACGGAATTCTTCACAGGACAAACTAACAGAATGTACACAACTGAAATAGGACTGTTAGAAGTTATTAAGACAAAGAATACAAGGTAACAAAAACTTTCAGTTTGAAAAATAAAAAGTATGTGAGTCAGGAAAAAGCCAGTACAAACTCCATGTGACATTTTTAGTTTTTGTCCAAAGATATTTCTAATTATTTTTCTCTCCATTATTCTCAAACATACCATTAAATATGTAAACATTTTCTGAAGCTCCAGAAGAGTAGTTTTGTGCTTCATATCTTCTGAATACTGGAAATCAAGAGAAAACTATCTGTCAAAACATACTGATGACAGTAAATTGGACATTCTAACAAACAATAGCATTGCAATGTGCTTAACTCTACATCAGTTTTATCCTTTCAGCTATGTGTAGGAAAAACACATTTTATTCTTTCTTTAGCTATAAAAGCATTTAAAAGACGGGCACGATGGCGCATGCTTATAATCCCAGGATTTGGGAGGCTGAGACAGGAGGATTGCAGGTTCGCAGCCAGCTTCAGCTACTTAGTGAGGCCCTCTGCAACTTAGTGAGACCCTGTTTCAAAAGAAAGAATAAAAAAATAGGGCTGGGGATGTAGCTCAGAGATAGAACGCCCCTTGGTTCAATCCTGAGTACTGCAAAAAAAAAAAAGAGAAGAAAAGAAAAAAACAGGGTCTGACTAAGTTGCAGAGGGCCTCACTACTTTGCTGAGTCTCTCCATGAACTTGTGATTCTCCTGTCTCAGTTTCCCAAGTATTGGGATTACAGGTGTATGCCACCATGCCTGGCCTAAATTCTTTAATATCAAGCAAAAACAAGGAAATTTTACTCAACATGCAATTCCTAATCAAATATCCTATAAAAGTATGTATGTATTTTATTTTATTTTTTTTGGTGATACTGGAGACTGAAATCAGGAGCATTTTACGTCCAAGCTATACCCCTAGCCCTATTTTTTTTATTTATTTATTTATTTTTGCGGTACTGGGGATTGAACGCAGGGGCATTCTACCTCCGCGCTACGCCCCTGGCCCTATATTTTATACTTTATTTTTGAAACCGGGTCTCACAAAGTTGCGGAGAGCCTCACTAAGGAGAGAGAGAGAGAGAGACAGAGAGAGACAGAGACAGAGAGACAGAGAGAAAGAGAGGGAGAGAGAGAGCTGAGGCTGGCCGTGAACCCGGATCCTCCGATCTCCGCCTCCCAAAGTACTGGGATTACAAGCGTGCGCCACCATGCCTGGCCTCCTAGCCCTATTTTATATTTTTATTTTCAAACAAGGTCTTGGTAAGTTGCTTAGGGACTCACTAAGTTGCTGAGGCTGTCCTCAAACCTGCCAACCTCCTGTCTCAGTCTCTCAAGTACTGGGATTATAGGTGTGTGCCACCATGCCCAGCAATTTATTAGTTTTTTTAAAAATACATGTTCACATCCAGGAATGGTGGTGCACCCCTGGGATCCCAGAACTTGGGAGGCTGAGACAGGAGGATTGCAGGTTGGAAGCAAGCCTCAGCAAGTAGAGAGATTCTCATCAATCTAGCGAGACACAGTTTGAAAAAAAAAATATGGCTGGGGGTTGAGCTTCTAGGTAGAACGCCTGAGTCAATCCCCAGTACCAAAAAAACAAAAATACATGTATATACCAAGTAGAATGGTTATTATTTTTTAAAATGGTAAGTATTAATCTGGGCGTGGTGGCGCATGATTGTAATCCCAGTACTTGGGAGGCTGAGACAGGAGGATCGCAGGTTTGTGGCCAGCCTCAGCTATTTAGTGAGGCCGTCTGCAACTTAGTGAGACCCTGTTTCAAAATAAAGAATAAAAAGTAATGCTGGGAGTGTAGCTCGGAGGTAGAATACCTCTGGTTTCAATCCCCAGTACCACACACACACACACACACACACACACACACACACACACATACACACACACACACACAAAATAAAAAAAAAACAAAATGATAAGTATTAGTAAAAATGTGAAAAAATTGAAAACCTTGTGCTGGTGGGAATGTAAAAAGCTGGAGCCCCTGTTTGGTGATTACTCAAAAAGTTAAACACAGAATTACTGTATAATTCATTAATATCACTTGTGGGTATATATCCAAAAGAAGTGAAAGCAGGGACTCAAACATTAATAAACCCATGCTCCTAACAGCATTATTGAGAAGAGCAAAAAAAATGGAAGTAGTCCACGTGCCTTTCATCAGATGACTAAACAAAATGTGGTGTTTGTATGATGGGATATTATTTCAGCCTTAAGGAAAAAAATTCTGACAGATGCTACAACATGGATAAACCATGAAAAAATTATGCTAAATGAAATAAGCCAGTCACAAAAGAATTAATATTATGTGATTCTACTCATATGAGGTACTTAAGAGAGAGAAAGTAGAATGGTAGAAGGAGCTGTGGGAAGGGAGAATGGGAAGTGTTAAACAGGTATAGATATTCAATTGGGGAAGGTGAAAAACTGCCAAAGATGGATGGTGGTGACGTTTATAAAACAACGTGAATGTACTTAATGGCACGGAACTGGACATGTAGGAATAGTCAAAACTGTATTTTTATGTCTTACATGTTATCATAATTAGAATATATGTGGCTAGGTGTGGTGGCGCATGCTAGTAATCCCAGTAGTTGGAAGGCTGAGACCTGAGGATCCGGGTTTGTGGCCAGCCTCAGCTACTTAGTGAGGCCCTCCGCAACTTCACGAGACCCGGTTTCAAAATAAAGTATAAAAAATAGGGCCGGGGGTGTAGCTTGGAGGTAGAACGCCCCTGAGTTCAATCCCCGGTACTACACACACAAAAAATACATGTGGCTTTGTTTAATATTTCTCTGAACATTAGAAAAGGAAATGATAAGCCGGTCGTGGTGGCACATGCTTGTAATCCCAGTAATTGGGAGGCTGAGACCAGAGGATACAGGTTCACGACCAGATTCAGCTACTTAGTGAGGCCCTCCACAACTTAGTGAGATCCTGTTTCAAAATAAAGAATAAAAAATTGGTCTGGGGGTATAGCCCGGATGTAAAAGGCCCCTGGGTTAAATCCCCGGTACCACACACACACACAAAAAAGAAAATGATAAAAATAACTGAAGTTCTTATTTAAAGAATCAACTTTCCAAAGTCATGCCAAATTCTATTCTTTAAGAATTTTCTTTTTTTTTTTTTTTTTTTTTGCAGTACCAGGGATTGAACCCAGGGGCGTTCTACCTCCGCGCTACACCCCCGGCCCTAATTTTTATACTTTATTTTGAAACCAGGTCTCACAAAGTTGCGGAGTGCCTCACTAAGGAGAGAGAGAGAGAGAGAGAGAGAGAGAGAGAGAGAGACAGGGAGAGAGAGAGAGAGCGAGAGAGCTGAGGCTGGCCACGAACCTGGATCCTCCGGTCTCCGCCTCCCAAAGTACTGGGATTACAAGCGTGCGCCACCACGCCCGGCTTCTCTTTAAGAATTTTCTATGTAGCTATAAGACTAAGTTTAGTTTTTAAACAAAAATATCACTTAGGAGACCTACTCAAAATTAGCATATCTGAGTGTTCTTTCTGTTGCTACTAATTCCTGAGAGTGTTGATAGCTTACAGGTGGATATTAATATGAAGAGACACTAAGAATATGGTCAAGTCACCAGCAAGCAATGGAAAAAAAAAGTAAACATATGCTTTCCTGATAACTGCTGGACCTATAAAACTTTAGTTTGTTTTGTTTTCCCAGAACTGGGGATTGAACCCAGGGGTATTCTACCTCCGAGCTATACCCCCAGCCCTATTTTTTGATTCTATATTTTGAAACAAGGTCTCAACAATATCACTTGTGGGTAAATTGCGGAAGGCCTCACTAAATAGCTGAGACCGGCCATGAACCTGCGATCCTCCTGTCTCAGCCTCCCAATTACTGGGATTACGAGCGTGCACCACCACATCTGGCTAAAAGTTTATAGTTTTATAGAAGGGTCTACCACATTTACTCACAAAAATTTCTGTAAGGTAAATAAACCCATTATTGAAATAAATTTAGCTATAAACAATCTACACAGTTAATAAAAATGCCAATATAACTAAAGCCAAAACAGGAGGATCTGGGTTCGCAGACAACCTCAGCTACTTAGTGAGGCCCTCAGGAACTTAGTGAGACCCTGTTTCCAAATAAAGAATAAAAAACAGGGCTGGGGGTGTAGCGCAGGTATATAAAAAATCCCAGCCGGGTGTGGTGGCACACGCTTGTAATCCCAGTACTTTGGGAGGCGGAGACCAGAGGATCTGGGTCTCACTTGAGTATACTGTAATCCCAAATCCACTTCAGTATACTGTAAATTGGAGACTTTGAAAAATAATTTAAACATATATATATATATTTTGCGGTACTGGGGATTGACCCTAGGGGCATTCTACCTCCAATCTACACCCCCAGTCCTATTTTTTAATTCTTCATTTTAAACAGGGTCTCACTAAATTACACAGGGCCTTACTAACTAGCTGAGACTGGCCACGAACCCAGATCCTCCTGTCTCAGCCTCCCAAGTAACTGGGATTATAAGCATGTGTGTGGTGGCTAATAATAATGGTAGCTATAAAAGCATTTAAAGACCGGGGGTGGTAGTACACGCTTGTAATCCCAGTACTTGGGAGGCTAAAATATGAGGATCGCAGGATCGCGGCGAGACTAAGCTACTTAGTTAGGCACTCTGCAACTTAGAAAAACCCTGTTTCAAAATAAAAAATAGGGCTGGGGTGTAGCTCAGAGGTAGAATGTCCCTGGATTCAATCCCCAGTACCACAAAAAAAATAAATGAATAAATAAAAATAAAAAGTAAGTGGTGGGCATGGTGGTGCAGACTTGTAATCCCAGTACTTGGGAGGCCAAAACAGGAGGATCCTGGTTCGCCACCAGCCTCAGCTATGTAGGGAGGCCCTCCGCAACTTAGTGAGACCCTGTTTCCCAATAAAGAATAAAAAAAAATAGGGCTGGGGGTGTAGCTCAGAGGAAGAATGCCCCTGGGTTCAATCCCCAGTACCGCAAAAAATAAATGAATAAATAAAAATAAAAAATAAGTGGTGGGTGTGGTGGTGCACACTTGTAATCCCAGTACATGGGAGGCCAAAACAGGAGGATCTGGGTTCGCAGACAACCTAGCTACTTAGTGAGGCCCTCAGGAACTTAGTGAGACCCTGTTTCCAAATAAAGAATAAAAAACAGGGCTGGGGGTGTAGCACAGAGGTAGAATGCCCCTGAGTTCAATCCTTGGTATCACCAAAAAAAAAAGTATTCACTGAAGGTATATAAAAAATCCCAGCCGGGCGTGGTGGCGCACGCTTGTAATCCCAGTACTTTGGGAGGCAGAGACCGGAAGATCTGGATTGGCGGCCAGCCTCTGCTCGCTCTCTCCCTCTCTCGCTCTACCTAGTGAGGCCCTCCCAAACTTCGTGAGACCCGGTTTCAAAATAAAGTATAAAAAATAGGGCCAGGGGTGTAGCGTGGAGGTAGAAGGTCCCTGGGTTAAATCCCCGGTACCACAAAAAAAAAAAAAAAAAAAAAAAAAAATCCCGATACTTTAATAGGAGAAAAACAGCCAGGACATAAAGATGTCATAATGGAGGAAAACAAAAGTCCAAGCACTATAACCATAAAGGACATTTTGCCAAGAAATAATGAGAGTAGAGCAGAAGACAACTAAAAGGTAGTCTATAGTAAACAAACAAATAAAAAAAAGAAAACTAAGCCAGGCATGGTGGCGCACGCTTGTAATCCCAGTACTTGACAGGCTGAGACAGGAGGATAGCAGGTTGGCGGCCAGCCTCAGCTACTTAGTGAGGCCCTCTGCAACTTAGTGAGACCCTGTTTCAAAATAAAGAATAAAAAATAGGGCTGGGGGTGTAGCTCGGAGGTAGAATGCCCCTGGGTCCAATCCACAGTGCCTCAAAAAAAAAAAAAACTAAAAAGAATAAATAATCAAAAGTTACATGAAGCAGAGCTTACCCTAAACTAGACCCATAAAACTCACTTACTTTGGGATAAATACAAAAGAAACAAACTTGGTAATTCCAGAAATATTTTCTATGTAATATAATTTTGTATTTATTTTACTGAAAATACAATAGTTAATGTATGTATCGAATGTGTATAATCCACATGGTGTTTCCTTTGAGAAATAAATTATACTACAATGTTTTGAGTTATCTAAAGTGTAAAAAATGAAAATATACATGTTAGCCATTTCTATAATAAAGTTTTTAAATTCATAAATATTTTACTATATCAAGTTAATTATGATTAGTAAACAAATTTTAAATTTGTTTTTATATTTTAACATTAAAGCAGGAAAACTCTACCTTGGCAGTGAAGACAGCCTGTCTTGCCTCAGGTATCATATAAAGTTGCTGAATAGTAGAAGCCAAGTAACAAGTTGCTCCAAGGTTAGTCAGGCCAACGAATCTACATTCTGCACGGACATCTTCATGAGGCCAATAGTCCCACTTATAAGGTGCATGGGCTGCTGAAGAAAAAGGGAGAAAAAGATTCCCCCGAACAAACTATTAAACTTAAATATATTTTGCTTATAAACAGCCACTACAGCCGGGCACGGTGGCGCATACTTGTAATCGCAGGAGGATTACAGGTTTGAGGACATCCTCAGCAAGTAGTGAGACTCTCATCAACCTAGTGAGACCGTTGCAAAAAAAAAAAAATAGGGCTGGGGGTATAGCTCAGATGTAGAATGCCTCTGGGTTCAATCCCCACTACTATAAAAACCAAAAAAAGCCACTACCTCTACTACTTATCAAGCTAATATATATAGAATATTATATATATATGGTAATTTTTTGATGTGTGTGTGTGTAGTCCTGGGGATTAAATACAGGGACATTCTACTTCTGAGCTACACATCCCACCCTATTTTATTTTATTTATTTATTTATTTTTTTGCGGTACCGGGGATTGAACCCAGGGGCGTTCTACCTCTGCGCTACGCCCCCTGCCCTATTTTTTATACTTTATTTTGAAACCGGGTCTCACGAAGTTGCGGAGGGCCTCACTAAGGAGAGGGAGAGAGAGAGAGAAAGAGAGAGAGAGGGAGAGAGAGAGAGAAAGAGAGAGAGGGAGAGAGGGAGAGAGAGAGCGAGAGAGCGAGAGAGCGAGAGAGCGAGAGAGCGAGAGAGCGAGAGAGCGAGAGAGCTGAGGCTGGCCGCGAATCCGGATCCTCCGGTCTTCGCCTCCCAGAGTACTGGGATTACAAGCGTGCGCCACCACGCCCAGCTCCTATTTTATTTTATATTTTGAAGTGGGGTCTCATTAAGTTATCAGTACTGCTGCTGGTCTCGAAACTACGATGCTCCTGTTTATATATGATAATTTTTAGTTGCAGAGGGCCTGGTTTATAATTTCTTTTTATTTTGTTTTGCGGTACTGGGGATTGAACCCAGGGGCATACTACCTCTGAGCTACATTCCCAGCCCTATTTTTTATTCTTTATTTTGAGACAAGGTCTCACTAAATTGCTGAGGTTGGCCGTGAACCTGCGATCCTCCGGTTTCAGCCTCCCAAGTACTGGGATTACAAGCGTACGCCACCACGCCCGGCATATATGACAATTTTTAAAATTAGGTAGGAATACATTCTAAAATTAATTCATTCTCTAAGTACTCAAACAACTATCAAAACTTGATTTTACTCAGCATTAAATTATTTTACTAAAAAATGCTGAAGTATTTCTTTCTCTTTTTTTGTGGTACTGGAGTTGAACCCAGGGGCATTCTACCTCGGAGCTAAGTCCCCAGCCCAATTTTTTATTCTTTAATTTGAGATAGGGTCTCACTAAGTTGCAGAGGGCCTCACTAAGTAGCTGAGGCTAGCCTCGAACCCAGATCCTCCAGTCTCAGTCTCCCAAGTACTGGGATTACAAGTGTGTGCCACCACACCTGGCTCCAAAGTATTTATAATAGCTATAAAAAGGTTTCATACCTTCTTAAAACCAATATTTACTTTTTTTTTTTTTTTTTGCAGTACTGGGGGTTGAACCCAGGGGCATTCTACCTCCGAG
>PVJS01027138.1:0-26450 GCA_004027185.1 Glis glis | reverse complement strand
CACCTGGGCAGCCTCTGCATGACATGGGCCACCTGGGTGGCCCCTGCACCATGTACCAGACCCCGGCATCCAGGCGCCCAACCCCAGCAGCCCCTGAGCCACCTGGGCTGCACCTGTGTGACATGGGCGGCCCCTGCGCCAGGTATCATACCCCGGAATCCCTGTGCACAAACCCAGCAGCACCTGTGCCACCTGGGCGATCCCTGCGTTCCCTAGGCGGCCCCTGCGCTATGTACAAGACCGCTGTGATATCTCGAGCAACACTGGCAACCCCTGCACCCTTGGGCGACCCCTGCACCAGATACCAGACTCCTGCGTCACCGCGTGCAACTCCGAAAGTCCTTGAGCCAACTGGGGGTCCCTGTGCTAGGTACCAGACACGGGCTTCACCGTGAGCCACCCTGGCAGGCCCTGCGCCTCCTGGGCGGCCCCTGCTCGATACCAGACCCCGGTGTCCCCGCGTGCCCCTCTGTCCCCTGGGCAGCCCCTGAGCCAGGTACAAGACCCAGGTGTTACCGCGCGCAACCCCGGCAGCCCTTGCGCTCCTTGGGTGACCCCAGCGTCCACGCGCGCAATCCCGGCAGCCTCTGAGACACCTGGGTGGCCCCTGCACCATGTACCAGACCCTGGCATCCACGCGCGCCACCCCAACAGCTCCTGAGAAACCTGGGCGGGCTCTGCACCCGGTATGAGACCCCATCATCCAAGTGCGCAACCCTGGCACACATGTGCCACCTGGACTGCATCTGCGTCACCTGGGGAGCCTGGTACCAGAGGCTAGCGTTACCGCGCACCACCTCGGCAGTCCCTGGGCTACCTGGGCGACCCCTGCGCCAGGTACCAGACCCCGGCGTCCATGTAAGCAACCCCAACAGCCCCTCGCCACCTGGGCGCCACCTGTGCCAAGTACCAGACCCCGTCATGCCTGGGCGCAACCGCAGCTGCCCCTGCACCACCTGGGTGGCCCCTGCATCACATGGGCGGAACCTGCACTACCTGGGCAACCCCTGCGCCAGGTATCAGACCCCGGAGTCACCGCGTGCAACCCCGGCAGTTCTTGCACCAACTGGTCGGCTCCTGCATCAGATACCAGACCCTGGCGTCACCGCCTGCAACCTCGAAAGTCCTTGAGCCACCTGGGGGGCCTCTGTGCTAGGTACCAGACCCCATCGTCACCGGCTGCAAACCCGGCAGCCCCTGTGCCTCCTGGACTTCCCCTGCTTCCCGTGGTCGGTCCCTGCACCAGGTACAAGACCCCGGTGTTACAGAGCGCAACCCCGGGAACTCCTGCGCTCCTTGGGCGATGCCTGCGCCAGGTACCAGACTCCAGCGTCCCCGCGTGCAACACTGGCAGCCCTGGCCAACTGGGCTGCCCCTTTGCCAGGTACCACACCCCGCCATCCCCGCGTGCAACCCCGGAAGTCCTTGCACCACCTGCGGAATCCCTGAGCAAGGTACATGACCTTGGCGTCCTCGCGCGCAACCCCAGCTGTTCCTGCACCAACTGCGTGACCCCTGAACCATGAACCACAGCCCACCGTCCCGCGTGCAACCCCGAAAGTCTTTGAGCCACCTGGCGGCCCTGTGCTATGTACCAGACCCCGGCGTCACCGCGCGCAACCCCGGGAGCCTCTGCGACACCTTGGTGGGCCCTGCGACACCTGGGTGGCCCCTGCACCATGTACAAGTCCCCGGCGTCCACGTGCGCAATCCCAGCAGCCCCTGCTCCTCCTGGGCGGCCCCTGCGCCAAGTACCCGACCCCAGCGTCCCCGCGCACTGCCCCAGCCCCCCCTGAGCCACCTGGGCGGCCTCTGCACCTGGTATGAGAACCCGGCGTCCAAGTGCGCAACCCCGTCACCCCTGCACCACCTGGGCTGCACCTGCATCACCTGGGAGGCCCCTGCGCCAAGATCCAGACCCCGGAGACCTCGCGAGCAACCCCGAAAGTCCTTGAGTCACCCGGGCGGCTCAGCGCCATGTACCACACCCCAGCATCCCCGCGTGCAACCCCGAAAATCCTTGAGCCACATGCGTGGCCCCTGTGCTAGGTACCAGAACACGGCACACCGGGCGCAACCCCAGCAGCCTCTGGGACACCTGGGCGGCCCCTGTGCCAAGTACGAGACCCCGGCATCCACGTGTGCAACCCTGGCAGCCCCTGAGCCTCCTGGGCTGCCCCTGTGCCAAATACCAGACCCCGGCGTCCCCGTGCGCCATCCCAGAAGTCCCTGTGCCACCTGGGCAGACTCTGCATCACATGGGTGGCCCCTGCGCCACCTGGGCGACTCCTGCACCATGTACCTGTCCCCGGAGTACATGCGAGTCACCCCAGCAGGCTCTGCGACACCTGGGGTGCCCCTGCGCTAGGTACCAGACCCCGACGTCCCAGCGTGCAACCCCGGAAGTCTTTGCACCACCTGGGGGACCCCTGCGCCTGGTACCTGACCCCGGCGTCCTCGCGCGCAATCCCGACAGTTCCTGTGCCACCTCGGCAACCCCTGCATCATGCACCACACCCCAGGGTCCCTACGTGCAACCCCGAAAGTCCTTGAGCCATCTGGAGGGACCCTGTGCTAGGTACCAGATCCCGGCATCACCGCGCGCAACCCCGTCCGACTCTGCGACACGTGGGCAGCCCCTGACATTATACGAGACCTTGGCGTCCAAGTGCGCAACCCTGGCAGCCCCTGCGCCTCTTGGGCGGCCCCTGCACCAAGTACCAGACCCCGGCGTCCCCGTGCGCCACCCTAGCATCCCCTGAGCCACCTTGGCGGCCTCTGCACCCGATAGGGGACCCCGGCGTGAAGTACGCAAAACCGGCAGGCCCTGTGCCACCTGGGCGTCCCCTGTGTCCCCTGGGTGGCCCCTGCGCCAGATACAAGACCCCGGTGTTACGGCGCGCAACCCCGGCAGCCCCTGCAAACTGGGCTGCCCCTTCGCCAGGTACCAACCAGACCGTGCCCGCGTGCCTCCACAGCAGTCACTGTGCCACCTGGGCGGTCCCTGTGCCAGGCACCAGACCACGGCGTCGTCGCGCGCAACCCCAGAAGTCCTTGCGCCACCTGGGGACCCCCTGTGCTAGGTACCAGACCCCGGCGTCCCCGCGTGTAACCCTGAAAGTCCTTGAGCCACCTGGGGGGCCCCTGTGCTAGGTACCAGACCACGGAGTCACCGCGAAACACCCCACAGGACCTGCGACTCCTGGATGGCCCCTACGCTAGGTACCAGAGCCCGGCGTCCCCGCGTGCAACCCCGGAAGTCCTTGCACCACCTGGGGGACCCCTGCACCAGGTACCTGACCCCGGCGACCTCGCGCGTAACCCTAGCAGCCCCAGCGCCACCGGGGAGGCCCCTGCACCATGTACCACACCCCAATGTCCCCGCGTGCAAACCCGAAAGTCCTTGAGCCACTTGGGGCGCCTCTGTGCTAGGTACCAGACCTCAGCGTCACCGCAAGCCACTCCGGCAGACCCTGCGCAACCTGTGCGGCCCCTTGCTAGGGGTCAGACCCCGGTGTCCCCGCGTACCACCCCAGCTATCCCTTCGCCACCTTGGCGAACCCTGCGTCCCCTGGGTGGCATCTGCGACAGTTACAAGACCCCGGTGTTACTGCGTGCAACCCCGGCAGCCCCTGCGATCCTTGGCCGACCCCTGTGCCAGGTACCAGACCCCAGCGTCCCTGCGTGCAACCCCAGTAGCCAATGCGATACCTGGGCGGCCCCTGCATCACCTGGACGGCCCCTGCACCAGGTACCAGACCCCGGGATCCCCGTGCAACACCCCGGCAGCCCCTGCGCCACTTAGGCGGCTACTGCACCCAGTACGAGAACCCGGGGTCCAGGTACGCAACCCCGGCACCCCTGCGCCACCTGGGCTGCACCTGCATCACCTGGGCAGCCCCTGCGCCAGGTACCAGACGCCGGTGTTACCGCGCGCTACCCCAGCAGTCCGTGCGCTCCCTGGGCGACCCCTGAGCCAGGTGACAGACCCCGGCGTCCACGTATGCAACCCCGGTAGCCCCTCGCCACCTGGGTGCCCCCGGTGCCAAGTACCAGACCCCACCATGATTGAGAGCAAACGCAGCAGCCCCTGTGCCACTTTGGCAGCTACTGCACCCAGTACGAGAACCCGGGGTCCAAGTACGCAACCCCGGCACCCCTGCGCCACCTGGGCTGCACCTGCATCACCTGGGCGGCCCCTGTGTAGGTATCACACCCCGGTGTCACTGCGTGCAACCCCGGGCATTACTGCGCCAGCTGGGCGACCCCTGCGCCAGGAACCAGACCCCGGCGTCACCGCGCCCCTGTGCCTCCTGGGCGGCCCCTGCACCAAGTACCAGACCCCGGCATCCTCGCCCTCAACCCTGGCAGTTCCAGCACCACCTGGCTTACCCCAGCGCAAGGTACCTGACTCCGGCGTCCCCGCGCGCAACCCTGGCAGGCCCTGTGCCACTGGGCGGCCCCTGAACCATGTACCAGACCCCGGCTTCCCCACGTGCAACGCCGAAATTCATTGAGCCCCCTGGGGGGCCCCTGTGCTAGGTACCAGACTCCGGTGTCACCGCGAAACACCCCAGCAGCCCCTGACACCTGGGCGGCCCCTGCGCTAAACCCCGGCGTCCACACGCGCCACTCCAGCAGCCCCTGAGACACTTGGGTGGCCTCTGCACCCGGTATGAGACCCCGGGGTCAAAGTGCGCAACCCCGGCACCCATGAGCCACCTGGATTGCACCTGCGTCACCTGGGTGGCCCCTGCGCCAGGTACCTGACGCCGGCATTACCGTGCGCCATTCCGGCAGTCCCTGTGCTCCCTGGGCGACCCCTGCGCCAGGTAGCAGACCCCAGCGTCCAATTACGCAACCCCGGCAGCGCCTCTCCACATGGGCGCCCCCTGAGCCAAGTACCAGACCCCGGCATGCCTGCATGCCACCGCAGTAGCCCCTGCGCCACCTGGGGGGCCCCTGCATCACATGGGCGGACTCTGAACCATCTGGGTGGCCCCTGCGCCAGGTATGAGACCCTGGCGTCCCTGTGTGCAACCCCGGCAGCCCCTGCCAACTGGGCTTACCCTTCACCAGGTACCAGATCCGCCATCCCCGCGCAGGGATGGCACAGGGGATACCGGGTTTGCGCGCAGGGATGCCGGGTTCTGTACCTGGTGCAAGGGCCGCCTAGGTGGCACAGGGACTGCTGGGTGGCACGCGGGGTCTCCTGGGTATGGTATCTGGCGCAGGGGATGCCCAGGTGTAGCAGGAGCAGCTCTTATGATGCAGGGGCTTCCCAGGTGGCAAAGGGGCTGCTGCAGTTGCGCACAGGTATGTCGGGGTCTGGTAATTGGCACAGGGGGCCCCCAGGTGGCGAGGGGCTGCCGGGGTTGCATACCTGGACCCCGGGGTCTGGTACCTGGCGCAGGGGTCGCCCAGGGATTGCAGGGACTGCCGGGGTGCTGCGCGGTAACGCCGGCGTCTGGTACTAGGCGCAGGGGACGTCCAGGTGACGCAGGGGCCGCCCAGGAGACGCAGGGGCTGCCGGGGTTGAGCACATGGACGCCGGGGTCTCGTATAATATCTGTGACCACCCAGGTGTCGCAGGGGCGGCCAAGGTGTCGCAGAGTCTGCCGGGTATGGGTGCGGTGACGCCAGGTTCTGGTACCTAGCACAGGGCCCCCCCAGGTTGCTCAAGGACTTTCAGGGTTGCACGCGGGAACGCTGGGGTGTGGTACATGGTGCAGGAGTCACCCAGGTGGCACAGGAACTGCCGGGGTTGCGCGCGAGGACGCCGTGGTCAGGTTCCTGGCGCTGTGGTCCCCCAGGTGGCGCAAGGACTTCCGGGGTTGCACGCAGGGACGCCGGGGTCTGGTATCTAGCGCACGGTATGCCGGGATCTGGAAACTAGCAGAGGAGCCCCCCAGGTGGCTCAAGGATTTCATGGTTGCAAACGGAGACGGCAGGGTCTGGTATCTGGCACAGGGGCCTCCCAGCTGTCGCATAGCCTTCTGGGGTTGCGCACGGGGACACCGGGTCTGGTACCTGACGCAGGGGTCGCCCAAGGTGCGCCGGGGCTGCTGCGGTTGCGCGCAGGTATGCCCGGGTCTTGTATTTGACACCGGGGGCGCCCAGGTGGTTCAAGGCCTATCGGGGTTGCACGCGGGGACGTTGAGGTGTGGTACATGGTGCAGGGGTCGCCCAGGTGGCACAGGAATTGCCGGGGTTGCGCGGGAGGACGCCGGGTGTGGTACCTGGCGCAGGGGTTGCCCAAAGAGCGCAAGGGCTGCCAGGGTTGCGCGCAGTAAAACCAGGGTCTTGTACCTCGCGCAGGGGCCGCTCAGGGGATGTAGGGGACGCCCATATGGCACAGGGGCTGCCTGGTTTGCGCGCGGGGATCCCGGGGACTGGTAAATGGCACACGGCCGCCCAGGAGATGCAGGTGCAGGCCAGGTGGCGAAGGGGGGCCAGAGTTGCGCACTTGGACGCATGGGGTCTCCTTCCAGGTGTAGAGGCCGCCCAGATGGCTCAGGGGATGCTGGGTTGTGTTGCATGGTGCAGGGGTCGCCCAGGTGGCACAGGAACTGCCGGGGTCTTATGCGGGGACGCCGGGGTCTGGTATCAAGTGCAGGGGCACCCCAGGTGTCGCAGGGCCTGCCGGGGAAGCTCACGTTTACGCCGGGGTCTGGTACCTAACACAGGAGCCCCCCAGGTGGTCAAGGACTTTCAGGGTTGCACAATGGGTCGCCAGGGTCTGGTATCTGGCGCAGGTGCCGCTAAGGTGTCGCATAGCTTGCCGGTGTTGCACAAGGGGATGGCGGGTCTGGTACCTGGCTCAAGGGCCGCCCAGGTGATACAGGTGCAGCCCAGGTGGCGCAGGGCGCCGGGGTTGTGCACTTGGACGCCGGGGTCTCTTACATAGCTCAGGAGTCGCAGGGGATGCCCAGGTGTCGCAGTGGCTGCCGGGCTTGCGCGCGGTGACGCCGGGGTCTGGTACCTAGCACAGGGGAAACACATGTGGCTCAAGGACTTTCGGGCTTGCACGCGGGGTTGCTGTGGTGTGGTACATGGTGCAAGGGCCGCCCAGGTGGCGCAGGGGATGCTGGGGTTCGCGCGGGGACGCCGGGGTCAGGTACCTGGCGCTGGGAACCCCAGGTTTTACAGTGACAGCCGGGGTTGCTCCCAAGGACACCGGGGTCTGGTACCTGGCGCAGGTGTCACCCAAGGAATGCAGGGGCTGCCGGGGTTGAGCGGGGTAACACCGGGGTCTTATACCTGTCACAGTGGCAGCCCAGGGGATGCAGGGGACGCCTAGGTGGTACAGGGGCTGCAGGGATGTGCGCGATGATGCCGGGGTCTGGTACCTGACGCAGGGGCCACCCAGGTGGCGCTGGAACTGCCGGGGATGCACGCGGTGACACCGGGGTCAGATACCTGGCGCATGGGCCGCCCAGGTGGTGCAGGAGCCACCCTTCTGATGCAGGGGCCGCCCAGGTGGCGCAGGGGCAGCTGCGGTTGTGCGCAGGTAGGCCGGAGTCTGGTACTTGGCACCAGGGGCGCCCAGGTGGTGAGGGGCTGCCGGGGTTGCGTACCTCTACGCCGGGGTCTGGCACCTGGCACAGGGTTCGCCCAGGGAGTGCAGGGACTGCCGGGGCGGCGCGCGGTAACGACAGCGTCTGGTACTTGGTGCAGGGGCCGCCCAGGTGACACAGGTGCAGCCCAGGTGGCGCAGGGTTGCTGGGGTAGCGCACTTGGACGCCGTGGTCTTGTACCGGGTGCAGAGGCTGCCAAGGTGGCTCAGGGGCTGCTGGGGTGGTGCGCGGTGACGCCGGGGTCTGGTACATGGCGCTGGGGCCGCCCAGGAGGCGCAGAGGCTGCCGGGGTTGCGCACGTGGACGCCGGAGTCTCATATAATGTCAGGGGCTGCCCAGGTTTCGCAGGGGCCGCCCAGGTGTCGCAGAGGCTGCGGGGGTTGCGCGCGGTGACGCTGGTGTCTGGTACCTATCACAGGGTCCCTCCAGGTGGCTCAAGGAATTTCGAGGTTGTACGCGTTGACGCTGGGGTGTGGTGGATGGTGCAGGTGTCGCCCAGGTGGCAAAGGAACTGCCAGGGTTGCGCGCGAGGACACCGGTGTCAGGTACCTGGCGCAGGGGTCCCACAGTTGGCGCAAGGACTTCAGGGGTTGTACGCGGGGACTCCCGGATCTGGTATCTAGCGCAGGGGCACCTCAGGTGTTGCAGGGCCTCCCGGGTTGGCTCGCCGTTACGCCAAGGTCTGGTACCTAGCACAGGAGCCCCCCAGGTAGCTCAAGGACTTTCGGGATGCACAAGGGGTTGCTGGGGTCTAGTATCTGGCACAGGGGCCGCCAAGGTGTCGCATAGCCTGCCGGTGTTGCGCAAGGGGACGGCGGGGTCTGGTACCTGGCGCAAGGGCCGTCCAGGTGACGCAGGTGCAGCCCAGGTAGTGTAGGGACGCCGGGGTTGCGCACATGGACGCCGGGGTCTCGTACATGGCTCAGGGGCCGCCCAGGTGTCTCAGGGGCTGCCCAGGTGTCGCAGAGGCTGCCGGGGTTGCGTGCGGTGACGCCGGGGTCTGGAACCTAGCATAGGGGAAACATATGTGGCTCAAGGACTTTCGGGGTTGCACTCGGGGACGCCGGGGTCAGGTACCTGGCTCTTGAACCCCAAGTTGTGCATTGACAGCTGTGGTTGTGCGCGAGGACGCTGGGGTCTGGAACCTGGCGCAGGCGTCTCCCAAGGAATGCAGGGGCTGCCAGGGTTGTGCGCGGTAACACCGGGTTCTTATACCTGTCACAGGGGCCACCCAGGTGACGTAGGTGCAGCCCAGGTGGCGCTGGGGTGCTGGGGTTTGCACTTGGATGCTGGAGTCTCGTACCGGGTGCAGAGGCCATCAAGGTGGCTCAGGGGTTGCTGGGATGGTGCGCAGGGACGCCGGTGTCTGGTACGTGGCGCAGGGGCTGCCCAGGAGGCGCAGGGTCTTCCGGGGTTGTGCACGTTGACGCCGGGGTCTCATATAATCTCAGGGGCTGCCCAGGTGTCGCAGGGGACGCCGGGTCTGGTACCTAGAAGAGGGTCCCCCCAGGTGGCTCAAGGACTTTCGGGGTAGCACGCGGGGACGTTGGGGTGTGGTACATGGTGCAGGGGTCGCCCAGGTGGCGCAGGAACTGCTGGGGTAGCGTGCAAAGACGCCGGGGTCAGTTACCTGGCCCAGGGGTCCCTCAGGTGGCTCAAGGACTTCCGCGGTTTCACGCGGGGACGGCGGGGTCTGGTAACTGGTTAATGGGCAGCCCAGTTGGCAGGAGCTGCCGGGGTTGCGCGCGGGGACACCGGGATCTATAACCTGGCGCGGGTGTCGCCCAAGGAATGCAGGGAATGCCGGGGTTGTGCGCGTGAACACCGGGGTCTTTTACCTGGCCCACGGGCCGCCCAGGGGACGCAGGGGATGCCCAGGTGGCACAGAGGCTGCCGGGTTTGCGCGCGATGATGCCGGGGTCTGGTACCTGCGGCAGGGGTCCCCAAGGTGGTGCAAGGTCTTCCGGGGTTGTACGTGGGGACGCCGGTGTCTGGGACCTAGCGCAGGGGCTCCCCGGGTGTCACAGGGCCTGCTGGGGTGGCTCGCGGTGACGCCGGGTTCTGGTACCTAGCACAGGGGCCCCCAGGTGGCTCAAGGACTTTCGGGGTTGTGGGCGGGGACATGGGGGTCAGGTCCCTGGCGCAGTGGCCTCCCAGGTGGCGCAGGAACAGCTGGGGTTGCACGCGGGGACGCCAGGGTCTGATACCTGGCACAGGGGCCGCCCAGGTGGTGCAGGAGCCGCCCTTCTGATGCAGGGGCCGCCCAGGTGGTGCCGGGGCTGCTGCAGTTGCGCGCAGGTAGGCCGGGGTCTGGTACTTGAAACCGCGGGGCCCAGGTGGCTCAAGGCCTATCGGGATTGCACGCGGGAACGCCGGGTGTGGTACCTGGCGCAGGGGTCGCCCAAAGAGTGCAGGGGCTGCCAGGGTTGTGCGCAGTAAAACCGGGGTCTTGTACCTCGCGCAGGGGCTGCCCAGGGGACGAAGGGGACGCCCAGATGGCACAGGGGCTGCCAGGTTAGCTCGCGGGGATGCCGGGTTCTGGTACCTGGCGCAGGGGATGCCCAGGTGACGCAGGTGCAGCCCAGGTGGCTCAGGGGGTCGGGGTTGCACACTTGGACGCTGGGGTCTTGTACCTGTTGCAGAGGCGGCCCAGTTGGCCCAGGGCCTCTGGAGTGGCGCGCGTGGACGCTGGGGTCTTGTATATGGTGCAGGAGCCGCACAGGTGGCACAGGGGCCGCTCATGTGATGCAGAGGCCGCCTAGGTCGCACAGGGACTTCTGGGGTGGCGCACGGTGAACCCGGGGTCTGGTACTTGGCGAGGGGCCGCCCAGGAGGCGCAGGGGCTGCAGGGGTTGCGCACGTGGACGCTGGAGTCTCTACATGGCGCAGGGGCCGCCCAGGTGTCGCAGGGTCCATTCAGGTGTCCCAGAGGCTGCAGGGGTTGCGCGCGGAAGCACCTGGGTCTTGTACTTGGCGCAGGGGTCGCGCAGGTGGCGCAGGAACTGCCATTGTTGTTCGCGAGGATGCCAGAGTCTGGTACCTAGCGCAGGCCACCCCAGGTGGTGCAAGGACTTCCGGGGTTCCCCGCGAGGACGCCGGGGTCTTGTACCAGGCACAGGTGTCGCCCAAGGAGCGCAGGGGCTGCCGGGGTTGTGCGCGGTAACAGCGGGATCTTATATCTGGCACAGGGTCCGCACAGGTGGCAAAGGAACTGCCATTGTTGTGCGGGAGGACGCCGGTGTCTGGTATCTGGCGCAGGGGCTGGCCAGGTGGTGCAGGGGCCACCCATGTGATGCAGGGGCCGCCCAGGTGGCGCAGGGGCTGCTGCGATTGCGTGCAGGCATGCAGGATCTGGTACTTGGCACAGGGGGCGCCCAGGTGGTGAGGGGTGCCGGGGATGTGTACATGGACGCTGGGGTCTGTTACCTGGCACAGGTGTTGCCCTGGGAGCACAGGGACTGCCGGGGTACGAGTGGTAATGCCAGTGTCTGCTACCTGGCGCAGGAGCCGCCCAGGTGACGCAGGTGCGGCCCAGGTGGCACATGGGTGTCAGGGTTGCGCACTTGGACGCCGGGGTATCATACCAGGTGCAGAGGCCACTCAGGTGGCTCAGTGGCTACAGGGGTGGCGCGCGTGGACTCCGGGATCTAGCGCTAGGGCCGCCAGGTGGCAGGGGCTGCCGGGGTGTTTCATGGTACATGGTTCAGGGGCTGCCCAGTGGTGCAGAGGCTGCCAGGGTTGCTTGTGGGGACGCCGGAGTCAGGTACCTGGCGCAGGGGCCTTCCAGGAGGCGCAGGGATTGCCGGGGTTGCGCACGTGGATGCCGGGATCTCGTACATGGCCTAGAGGCCACTCAGGTGTCGCAGGGGCCACCCACGTGTCGCAGAGGCTGCCGGGGTTGCGCGCGATGACGCCGGGGTCTGGTACCTAGCACAGGGGACCCTAGGTGGGTCAAGGACTTTCGGTGTTGCACGCGGGGACGCTGAGGTGTGGAACATTGTGCAGGGGCCGCCCAGTTGGCGCAGGGGCTGCCGGGGTTGTGCGAGGGGACTCTGGGGTCAGGTACCTGGCGCAGGGTGTCCCAGGTGGCGCAGGAACTGCCAGGGCTGCGCGCGAGGACGCCGGGGTCTAGTACCTAGCGCAGGGTACCCCAGCTGGCACATGGACTTCCGGGGTTGCGCGCGAGGACGCCGGAATCTGGGATCTAGCTCAGGGACCGCCCAGGTGGCACAGGGAGTGCCGGGGTGACTCGCGGTGATGCCGGGGTCTGGTACCTAGCGCAGGGGACCCCAGCTGGTGCACGGAATTCCGGGGTTGCGCTAGGACGCCGGGGTCTGGTATCTGGCGCTGGGGCCACCAAGGTGGCGCAGGGCCTTTCGGGGTGCCTCGCGGTGATGCTGGGTTTGGTACCTAGCACAGGGGCCCCCCAGTTGTCTCAAGGACTTTCGTGATTGCACGAGGGGACGCCGGGGTCTGGTATCTGGTGCAGGGGCCAACCAGGTGTCGCAAGGACTTCCGCGGTTGCATGCGGGGACGGCGGGGTCTGGTACCTGGTGAAGGGGCACCCCAGTTGACGCAGGAACTGCCATTGTTGTGCGCGAGATCGACGGAGTCTAGTACCTAGCACAGGGGACCCCAGGTGGCTCAAGGGCTTCCAGACTTGCACGCGAAGATGCCAGGGTCTGGTACTTGGTGGAGGGACTGCCCAGGTGATGCAGGTACAGCCCAGGAGGTGCAGGGGCTGCCGGGTTTGCGCACGTGGACGCCAGCATCTCGTACATGGCGTAAGGGCCGCCCAGGTGTCACAGGGGCAGCCCAGGTGTCGCAGAGGCTGCCTGGGTTGCGCGCGGCGACGCCGTGGTCTGGTACCTAGGACAGAGCCCTCACATGTCGCTCAAGGACTTACCGGGTTGCAAGCGGGGACGCTGGGGTGTGGTCCATGGTGCAGGGGTTGCCCAGGTGGGGCAGGGGATGCCGGGGTTGTGCGCGGGGATGCCGGGGTCAGGTACCTGGTGCAGGGAACCCCACATGTTGCATTTACAGCTGGGGTTGCGCTCGAGGATGCCGGGGTCTGGTACCTGGCACAGGTGTCGCCCAAGGAGCTCAGAGGCTGCCGGGGATGCGTGCGGTAACACCGGGGTCTTGTACCTGGTGCAGGGGACGCACAGGGGACGCAGGCGCCGCCCAGGTTGCACCGGGGCTGCCGGGTTTGCGCGCGAAGATGCCGGGTTTTGGTACATGGTGCAGGTGCCCCCCAGGTGGCTCAAGGACTTTCGGGGTTTCACACAAGGATGCCGGCGTCTGGTACTTGGCACAGGGGCTGCCCAGGTGACGCAGATGCAGTCCAGGTGGCGCAGGGGGGCCGGGGTTGCGCACTTGGACTCGGGGGTCAGTACCGGGTACAGAGGCTGCCCAGGTGGCTCAGGGGCTGCAGGAATGGCACAAAGGGATACCAGGGTCTGACCCCTAGCGCAGATGCCGCAGAGTTGCCTCAGGGACAGCCGGGGTTGCGCGGGGCAACGACGGTTCTGGTATCTGTTGCAGGGGCCGCCAAGGTGGTGCAGGGTTTGCGGGGGTTGCGCGCGGTAACACCGGGGTCTTATACCTTTCGCAGGGGTCGCCCAGGGGACGCAGGATACGCCCAGGAAGCACAGCGGCTGCTGCGTTTGCTCTCAGGCATGCCGGGGTCTGGTACTTGGCACCGGGGGGGCCCAGGTGGCGAGGGGCTGCCGGGGTTGCGTACGTTGACGTGGGGATCTGGTACCTTGCGCAGGGGTCAACCAGGGAGAGCAGGGACTGCCGGGGTGGCGCACGGTAACGCCGGCGTCTGGTACCTGGTGCAGGGTCCACCCAGATGACGCTGGTGCAGCCCAGGTGGTGCAGGGGTGCCGGGGTTGCGCACTTGGACGCCGGGGTCTCGTACCTGGCGCATGGGCCGCCCAGGGGACACAGGGGACGCTCAGGTGGCACAAGGGGTGCCGGGTTTTCTCGCGGGGACACCGGGGTCTGACCCCTAGCGCAGAGGTCACTCAGGGGATGCACGCGGGGACGCAGGGGTCTGGCATCTGGCACAGGGGCCACCCAGGGAGTGCAGAGGTTGCGGGGGTTGTGCGCAGGGACGCTGGGGTCTGGTACATGGTGCAGGGGCCGCCCAGGTGGCCCAGGGGTAGCCCATGTGAAGTAGAGGCCGCCAAGGTGGCACAGGGACTTCTGGGGTGGCGCGCGGACACGCCAGGGTCTGGTACCTGGTGCAGGGGCCTCTCAGGTGAAGCAGGTGCAGCCCAGGTGGCGCAGAGCCTGCTGGGGTTGCGCGCGGTGATGCAGGGGTCTGGTACCTAGCACAGGGGCCCACCAGGTGGCTCAAGGACTTCCGTGGTTGCACGCGGGGAGGGCAGTGTCTGGTACCTGGCGAAGGGGCAGCCCGCTTGGCAGGGGCTGCCGAGGTTACACGCGGGGACGCCGGGATTTGGTACCTGGCGCAGGCGTCGCCCAAGGAGCACAGGGGCTGCCTGGGTTGCGCGCAGTAACACTGGGGTCTTGTACCTGGCGCAGCGGCCGCCCAGGGGACGCAGGGGACGCCCAGGTGACACAGGGGCTGCCGGGTTTGCGCGCGTTGATGCCGGGGACTGATACCAGGCGCAGGGGACGCCCAGGTGTCACAGGAACTGCCGGGGTTGCACTCAGTGACGCCGGAGTCTGATACCTGGCACAGGGGCGGCCTAGATGGTGCAGGGGCCGCCCTTCTAATTCAGGGGCTGCCCAGGTGGCGCAGGGGTTGCCTCTGCACCCAGTATAAGACCCCGGCGTCCAATTGCGCAACCCCAGCAACCATGTGCCACCTGGGCTGTACCTGCCACACCTGGGGGGCCCCTGCGCCAGGTATCAGACGCTGGCGTTACCGCGCGACACCCCGGCAGGCACTGTGCTCCCTGGGCGACCCCTGCACCAGGTACAAGACCCCGGCGTCCACGTACGCATCCCCGGCAGCCCCTCGCCACCTGGGCGTCCCCTGTGCCAAGTACCAGACCCGGCATGCCTGCGCGCACCTGCAGCATCCCCTGCGCCACCTGGGCCACCCCTGCATCACACGTGCGGCCCCTGCATCACCTGGGCGGCCCCTGCGCCAGGTGTGAGACACCGGCGACCCTCTGCTCAACCCCAGCAACCCCTGCGCCACCTGGCGGTCCCTGCGCCAGATACCAGACCCGGGGTCCCCGTGCTCCACCCCGGCAGTCCCTGCGCTACATGGGCGGCCTCTGCACTAGGGGTCATTCCCTGGTGTCCCCGCGTGCCACCCCAGCAGTCCCTGAGCCACCTTGGCGGCCCCTGCGTCCCCTGGGCGGCCCCTGCACCATGTACCACACCCTAGCCCCTGTGCTAGGTACCAGACAGCGACGTCACCGCGAGCAACCCCGGCAGCCTTGAGACACCTGGGCGGCCTCTGTGACACCTGGGCGGCCCCTGCACCTTATATGAGACCCCGGCGTCAACGTGCGCAACCCCGGAAGCCGCTTCACCTCCTGGGTGGCCCCTGCACCAAGTACCAGACCCCGGCGTCCCCGCGTGCCACCCCAGAAATCCCTGTGCTACCTGGGCGGCCTCTGCATCACATGGGCGGCCCCTGCTAGAACTGGGTGGCTCCTACACAAGGTACCAGACCCCGTCATCTGCTCGCGCCACCCTGGCAGTCCCTGCACCACCTATGCTGTCCCTGCTCCATGTACCAGACTCCGATGTCCACGTGTCCCACCCAGCAGCCCCTGAGCCACCTGGGCGGCCTCTGCACACAGTATGATTCCACGGCTTCCAAGCGTGCAACCCCGGCACCTCTGTGCCACCTGGGCTGCACCTGTGTCACCTGGGTGGCCCCTGCACCAGGTACCAGACGCTGGCGTTACCGCGCGCCACCCCGGCAGTCCCTGCGCTACCTGGGCGACCACTGCACCAGTTAGAAGGCCCCGACGTCCACGTACACAACCCCGGCAGCCCCGCGCCACCTGGACGCCCCCTGTGCCAAGTACCAGACCCCGGCATGCCTGCGCGTAATCGCAGCAGCCCCTGCGCCACCTGGTCGACCCCTGTGCAACCCCGAAAGTCCTTGAGCCACCTGGGGGGCCCCTGTGCTAGGTACCTCACCCCGGTGTCACCGCGAGCCACCCCAGCAGTCCCTGCGCCACCTTGGTGGCCCCTGCGCCAGGTACCAGACTCCAGCATCCCCACGTGCAAACCCGGCAGCCCCTGCCAATTGGGCTGCCCCTTCAGCAGGTACCAGACCCCGCTGTCCCCGCACGCCAACATGGAAGTCACTGGGCCACCTGGGCGGTCCCTGCGCCTGGTACCAGACACCGGCATCCTCGCACGCAACCCCGGAAGTCCTTGCACCACCTGGGGTCCCCTGCACTAGGTACCAGACCCCGGCATCCTCACGCACAAATATGGCAGTTCCTGCGCGCCCACGGCGACCCCTGCGCCAGATACCTGACCACGGCGTCCCCGCGCGCAACACCGGCTGGCTATGCGACACCTGGGCGGCCCCTGCGTCAGATACCAGACCCCAGGGTCCCTGCGTGCAGCCCCGAAAGTCCTTGAGCCACCTGGGGGACCCTGTGCACGGTACCAGACCTGGCGTCACCGCGAGCCACCGCTCAGGCCCTGGGACACCTGGGGGGACAATGCGCTAAGTACCCGTCCCTGGCATCACCCCGTGCAAGTATCAGACCCCTGTGTCACCGCGAGCCACCCGGCAGGTCCAGCGCCACCTTGGCGGCCCCTGCGCCAGGTACAAGACCCCGGCATCCCCGCGCGCAAACCCGATAGCCCCTGTGCCACCTGGGCTTCCCCTGCATCCCCTGAGCTGCCAGTGCGTCCGGTACAAGACCCCCGTGTTACCGCACGCAACCCCGGCAGCCCCTGAGCCACCTTGGCGGATTCTTCACCCGGTACGAGACCATGGCGTCCAAGTGTGCAACTCTGCCACCCCTACACTACCTGCGCTGCACCTACAACACCTGGGAGGCCCCTGCGCCAGGTACCAGGCGCCGGGGTTACCGCGCGCCACCCCGGCAGTCCCTGCCTTCCCTGGATGACTCCTGCGCCAGGTGTCAGACCCCGGCGTCCACTTACCCAACACCAGCAGCCCCTCGCCACCTGGGCGAGACCGGTCCCATGTACAAGACCCCAGCATGCCTGCGAGCAACCGCAGCAGCCCCTGTGCCATCTGGCCTGCCCCTGAATCACATGGGTGGCCCCTGCACCACCTGGGTGGCCCCTGCGCCATGTATCAGACCCGGCGTCACCGCGTGCCACGCCAGCAGTTACTGTGCCACTTGGGCATACCCTTCGCCAGGTACCATACCCCGGCATCATCACGCGCAAACACAGCAGCCCCTGTGCAACCTGGGCGTCGCCTGCGTCCCCTGGGCAGCCCCCGCGCCAGGTATAAGACCCCGGGGTTACCGCACGCAACCCTGGCAGCCCCTGAGCTCCTTGGGCGATGCCTGCAGCAGGTACCAGACCCCGGCATCCTCGTGCGCAACCCCAGCTGTCACTGCAACATCCGGGGTCCCCTGCACCAGGTACCTGACCCCGGCATCCCCGCACGCAACCCCGGCAGCTCCTGCACCACCTGGGCAGACCCTGCACCAAGTACCACATCCCAGCGTCCCCGCTTGCAACCCCGAAAGTCCTAGAGCGACATGCGTGGCCCTTGCGCCATGTATGAGACACCGACATCCACGTGGGCAACCCCGGCAGACCCTGCGCCTCCTGGGCAACCCCTGCGCCACGTACCAGACCCCGGCGTCTGCGCATGCCATCCCAGAAGTCCCTGTGCCACCTGAGTGGCCTCTACATCACATGTTCGGCCCCTGAGCCACCTGGGCGGCTCTTGCACCATGTACCTGACCCCGGCGTCCACGAGAGCCACTCCAGAGGCCTTCAGCTTCCTGGGCGGCCTCTGCAACCGGTTGGAGACCCCAGCGTTCAAGTGCGCAACCCCGGCACCCCTGCGCAAACTGGGCTGAACCTGTGTCATCTGGGCGGTCCCTGCGCCAGGTACCAGACCCTGCCGTCCCCGCGAGCAACCCCAGCGGGCTATGCGACACCTGGGCGGTCCCTGCGCCACATACCAGACCCCGGCGTCCCCGTGTGCAACCCAAAAGTCCTTGAGCCACCATGGGGGCTCCTGTGCTAGTTACCAGACCCCGGTGTAACCGCGAGCCACCCCGGCACGTCCTGCGAAACCTCAAGTGCCCCTGCACTAGGTACCAGACCCCGGCGTCCCCGCGTGCAACCCCGGAAGTCCTTGCGCCAAATGGGGGAGCCCTGCACCAGGTACCTGACCCCGGCTTCCTCGCGCACAATCCCGGTAGTTCCTGTGTCACCTGTGCGACCCCTGCACCATGTTCCACACCCCAGTGTCCCCGCTTGCAACACCGAATGTACTTGAGCCACCTATGGGCCCCCGGTGCTAGGTATCAGACCCTGGCGTCACCGCATTCGACTCCGGCAGGATCTGAGACACCTGGGTGGCCCCTACGAAACCTGGGCGGCCCCTGACAATATACAAGACCCCGGCGTCCACGTGCGCAACCCCGGCAGCCCCTGAGCCACCTAGGCGGCCTCTGCACACGGTACGAGACTCCGGCGTCCAAGTGCGCAACCCAAGGACCCATGCCCCACCTGGGCTGCACCTCCATCACCTGGGTAGCCCCTGCGCCAAGTACCAGAACCCAGAGTCCTCACATGCCACCTGGCGGCCCCTGCGCCAGGTACCAGACCCCAGCATTCCTGCACGCAAACCCGGCAGCCCCTATACCACCTAGGTGTCCCTACGTCCCCTGGGTGGCCCCTGGGCCAGGTACAAGATGCCGGTGTTACAGCGCATAACCCCGGCAGCCCCTGTGCTCCTTGGGCGACACCTGCGCCAGGTACCAGACCCCGGCGTCCTCGCGTGCAACCCTGGAAGTCCTTGCGCCACATGGGGTCCCCTGTGCTAGGTACGAGACCCCGGCGTCCTCGTGCATAATAATATCATTTCCTGCGCAACCTGGGCGACCCCTGTGCCAGGTACCTGACCCCGGCATCCCCGCGCACAACCCTACAGGCTATGCGACACCTGGGCGACCCCTGCGCCAATACCAGAGCCCGGTGTCCTCGCGCGCAACCTCAGCAGTTCCTACTCCACCTTGGCAACCCCTGCACCAGGGCTCTGGTATGTGGCGAAGGGGCAGCCCAGATGGCAGGGGCTGCCGGGGTTACGCGTGGGGACGACGGGTCTGGTACCTGGCGCAGGGGTCGCCCAAGGAGCGCAGGGGCTGCCTTGTTTGTGCGCGGGGATGCTGGAGTCTGGTACCTGGCACAGGGGCGGCCCATGTGACGCACTTGCAGCCCAGGTGGCACAAGGATGCCGGGGTTGCGCACTGGGAAGCCGGGGTCTCATACCGGGTGCAAAGGCCGCCCAGGTGTCTCGGGGCTGCTGGGGTGTCGCACGTGGTCGCCGGGGTCTGGTACATGGTGCAGGGGCCGCCCAGGTGGCGCAGGGGCTGCCGGGGTTGCGCGCGTGGACACCGGGGTTTGGTACTTGGCTAAGGGGGCATCCAGGTGGTGCATTAACTGCCAGGGTGGCGCGCCTGGACAGCGGGTTCTGGTAACTGGTGCAGGGGCTGCCCAGGTGGCGCAGATTCTGCCGGGATGGGGCGCGGGGACACCGTGGTCTTACCCCCATAGCAGAGGGCCGCCCCGGTGGCGCCGGGACTGCCGGGGTTGTACGTGGGGATGTTGGGGTCTGGTAGCTTGCGCAGGAGCTGCCCAGGTGTCGAAGGGCCTGCCGGGGTTGCGCTCGGGAATTTCGGGTTAGGTACCTGGTACAGGGGTCGCCCAGGTGGCGCAGGAACCGCCGTGGTTGTGCGCGACGACGCCGGGGTCTGGAACCTAGCACAGGTGCCCCCCAGGTAGCACAAGTAGTACTGGGGTGTCGCACGAGGAAGCCGGGGTCTGGTACCTGGCACAGGGTCCCCCCAGGTGGCTCAAGGACTTTCAGGGTTGCACGCGGGGCTGCCGGGGTCTGGTATCTGGCTCAGGGGTCGAACAGGTGGTACAAAAACTGCCGGGGTTGCACGCGGTGACCCCGGGGTCTGATACCTGGCACAGGGGCCGCCCATGTGGTGCAGGGGCCGCCCATGTGATGCAGGGGCTGCCCAGGTGGCGCAGGGTCTGCTGCGGTTGCGCGCAGACATGCAGGAGTCTGGTCCTTGGCACAGGGGGCGCCCAGGTGGCGAGGGGCTGCCGGGTTTGCGTACGTGGACGCCGGAGTCTGGTACCTGGCGCAGGAGTCGCCCAGGGAGTGCAGGGACTGCCAGGGTGGCGCGCGGTAACGCCGGCATCTGGTACCTGGCAAAGTAGCCGCCGAGGTGGCGCAGGGTCCGCAGATGTGATTCAGGGGCCGCCCAGGTGGCACAGAGAATTCTGGGATGGCGTGCGGGAACGCCAATGTCTGTTACTTGGTGCAGGGGCCGCCCAGGAGTTGCAGGGGCTTCCGGGTTTTCCCACGTGGACGCTGGGGTCGGGTACCTAGCACAGGGGCCCCCCAGGGGGCTCAAGATCTTGGGGTTGCACACAGGGACGCCAGAGTCTGGTACATGGTTCTGGGGCCGTCCAGGTGTCACATAGCCTGCCGGCGTTGCGTGTGGGGACTCCAGGGTCTGATACCTGGCACAGGGTTCACCCAGGTGGCGCAGGAACTGCCATTATTGTGAGGAAGGTGGCCGGGGTCTGGTACATAGCCCAAGGAACCCCAGGTGGCGCAAGGACTTACGGGGTTGCGCGCGAGGACGCCGGGGTTTGGTACCTGGCGCAGGGGTCGCCCAGGTTGCGCAGGGACTTCCGGGGTGTTGGGCGGTAACGCTGGCTTCTGGTACCTGCGCCGGGGCCGCCCAGGTGACACAGGTGCAGCCCAGGTGGCGCAGGGGCTGCCGGGGTTGCACGCGGTAAAACCGAGGTCTTGTACCTAATGCAGGGGCATCCCACGGGACGCAGGGGATGCCCATGTGGAACAGGGGCTTCCGGATTTGCCTGCGATGATGCCGGGGTCTGGTACC
Organism: Glis glis; assembly: GCA_004027185.1. Lineage (NCBI taxonomy): Eukaryota > Metazoa > Chordata > Mammalia > Rodentia > Gliridae > Glis > Glis glis. The sequence continues at coordinate 5,776 of PVJS01027138.1, read as the reverse complement.
TGGCACAGGGTTTGCCCAGGTGGCCCAGGAACTGCTGGGGTTGCACGCTGTGACGCCGGGGTCTGATACCTGGCGCAGGGGCCGCCCAGGTGGTGCAGGAGCCACTTTTCTGATGCAGGTGCTGCCCAGGTGGCGCAGGGGCTGCTGCTGTTGCACCCAGTTTTGCCGGGGTCTGGTACTTGGCACCGGGGTCGCCCAGTTGGCATGGGGCTGCCGAGGTTGCGTACCTGGACGCAGGGGTCTGGCACCTGGCGCAGGGGTCGCCCAGGAAGCGCAGGGATTGCCGGGGTGGCGTGCGGTAACGCCGGCGTATGGAACTTGGCTCAGGGGCAGCCCAGGTGATGCAGGTGCACCCCAGGTGGCACAGGGGTGCCGGAGTTGCGCACTTGGACGCCGGGGTCTCGTATCGGGTGCAGAGGCCGCCAAGGTGGCTCAAGGACATTCTGGGTTGCACGCGGGGTCGCTGGGACTTGTACCTAATGCAGAGACCGCCCAGGTGGCGCAGTGACTGCTGGGGTTGCGTGCGATAATGGCAGGGTCTGGTACCTGGCGAAGGGGCAGCCCAGATGGCAGGGGCTGTCGAGGTTGCACGCAGGGCCACCCATGTGACGCAGGTTCAGCCCTGGTGGCTCAGGGGTGCCGAGGTTGCGCACGTGGACACCGGGGTCTTCTCCCGGGTGCAGAGGCTGCACAGATGGCTCAGGGCCTCTGGAGTGGTGCACTTGGACGCCGGGATCTTGTATATGGTGCAGGTTCCGCCCAGGTAGCGCAGGGGACGCCCATGTGATTCAGTGGTCGCCCAAGTGGAACAGGGACATCTGGGATGGCGCGCGCAGACGCCGGGGTCAGGTACATTGTGCAAGAGCCGCACAGGTGGCGCAGGGATCGTACATGTGATGCAGAGGCCGCCCAGGTGGCACAGGGACTTCTGGGATGGCGCGCGGTGACGCCGGGGTTTGGTACTTGGTGCAGGGGCCACCCAGGAGGCGAAGCGGCTGCCGGGGTTGCGCACGTGTACGCCGGGGTCTTGTACCTGTTGCAGGGGATGCCCAGGGGATGGAGGGGAAGCCCTGGTGGCACAGGGGCTACCGGGTTTGCACGTGGGGATGCCAGGGTCTGGTACCTGGCGCAGTGGGCGCCCAGGTGGTGCAGGGTCTCTCAGGGTGTTTCGATGTGACGCCGGGGACTGATACCAGGCCAAGGAGCTGCCCAGGTGGTGCAGGGGCCGCCCATGTAACTCAGGGGCCACCTAGGTGACGCAGGGATTGCTGTGGTTGCTCTCTGGCATGACGGGGTCTGGTACTTGGCACCGAAGGCACCCAGGCGGCGAGGGGCTGCTGGGGTTGCGTACGTGGACGCCAGGGTCTGGCACCTGGCACAGGGTTCGCCCAGGGAGCTCAGGGACTGCCGGGGTGGCCTGCGGTGACACCGGGTCTGTTACCTAACACAGGGCCCCCCAGGTGGCTCACGGACATTCGGGGTTGCACGCGGGGAGGCTGTGGTCTGGTATCTAGCGCAGGGACTGCTGGGGTGGCACGCGGGGACACCTGGGTCTTACCTGTAGCGCAGGGGCAGCACAGTTGGCGCAGGACCTACCAGGGTGGCTCGCGGTGACACCGGGGTCTGGTACCTAGCAAAGGGCCCCCCAGGTGGCTAAAGGACATTCGGGGTTGCACGCGGGGACGCTGGGGTGTGGTATACGGTGCAGGGGCCGCCCAGGTGGCGCAGCGGCTGCTGCGGTTGCGCGCAGGCATGCCGGGGTCTTGTAATTGGCACAGGGGGCGCCCAGGTGGCGAGGAACTGCCGGGGTTGCGTACGTGGATGCTGGGGTCTGGTACCTGCCACAGGGGTCGCCCAGGGAGCACAGGGACAGCTGGGGTGGTGCGCGGTAACACCGGCATTTGTTACCTGGCGCAGGGGCCGTCCAGGTGATGCTGGTGCAGCCAAGTTGGCACATGGGTGCTGGGGTTGTGCACTTGGGCGCCGGAGTCTCATACCGGGTGCAAGGCCGCCCAGGTGGCTCAGGGGCTGCTGGGGTGGCACACGTGGACGCCGGGGTCTATCGCCGGGGCTGCCCACGTGGCAGTGGCTGCCAGGGTGTTTAGCGATAACGCCTGGTCTGGTGCCTAGGACAGGAGCCCCCCAGGGGCCTCAAGCACTTTCGGGGTTGCACGCAGGGACACCGGGGCCTGGTACATGGTTCAGGGACTGCCCAGTGGCGTAGGGGCTGCGGGGGTTGCGCACGTTGATGCCGGAGTCAGGTACCTGACGCAGGGGTCGCCCAGGTGGCACTGGAACTGCTGGGGTTGAGCACGAGGATGCCGGAGTCTGGTACCTGGTGCAGGGGCCACCCAGGAGGCGCAGGAGCATCAGGGGTTGCGTACGTGGACGCCGGGGTCTCGTACATGGTGCAGGGGCCACCAAGGTGTCGCAGGGCCTTCCAGGGTGGCTCACGGTGACGCCGGGGTCTGGTACCCAGTGCAGGGGCCGTCCAGGTGACATAGGGGCTGCCCAGGTGTCACAGAGGCTACCGGGGTTGCTTCCGGGGACGCTGGGGTGTGGTACCTGGCGCAGGGGTCGCCCATGGAGCGCAAAGCCTGGCGGGGTTTCGCGCGGTAACACCGGGGTCTGGTAACTGGTGCAAGGGCCACCCAGGGGACGCAAGGGCCGCCAAGGTGGCGCAGGGACTGCTGGGGTGGCAGGCGGGGACACCTGGTTCTAACCCCTAGCGCAGGGGCAGCACAGTTCACGCAGGACCTGCCGGGGTGGCTCGCGGTGACGCCGGGATCTGCTACCTAGCAAAGGGGCCCCCAGGGTGGCTCAAGGACTTTCGCGGTTGCACGCGGGGACGCTGGGGTGTGGTATATGGTGCAGGGTCCGCCCAGGTGGCGCAGGGTCTGCCGGGGTTGTGTGCGGGGACGCCGGGGTCAGGTCCCTGGTGCAGGGTCGCCCAAGTGGCAAAGGAACTGCCGGGGTTCCGCGCGAAGACGCCAGGGTCAGGTAACAGGTGCAGGGGTCCCCCAGGTGGCGCAAGGACTTCCGTCGTTGCACGCGGGGACGTCGGGGTCTGGTATCTGGCACAGGGGTATACCAGGTGGCGCAGGAACTGCCGAATTGCACGCAGTGACGCCGGGGTCTGATACCTGGCGCAGGGGCTGCCCAGGTAGTGCAGGGGTTGCTCATGTGATGTAGGGGCTGCCCAGGTGGTGCAGGGGCTGCTACAGTTGCACACAGGCATCCCGGGGTCTGGTACTTGGCACAGGGGGTGCCCAGGTGGCAAGGGGCTGCCAAGGTTTCGTACGTGGACGCCGAGATCTGGTACCTGGTGCAGGGGTCGCCCAGGAGCTCAGGGACTGCCGGGGTGGTGCGTGTTAACGTCAGAGTCTGGAACCTGGCGCAGGGGCCACCCAGGAGATGCAGGGGCCGTCCAGGTGTCTCTGAGGCTGCCGGGGTTGCACGCGGGGACGCCGAGGTCGCCCAAGGAGCGCAGGGGCTGCCCGGATTGCGCGCGGTAATGTACCTGGCGCAGGGGTCTCGTACATGGTGCAGGGGCCACCAAGGTGTCGCAGGGCCTTCCAGGGTGGCTCACGGTGACGCCGGGGTCTGGTACCCGGTGCAGGGGCCGTCCAGGTGACATAGTGGCTGCCCAGGTGTCACAGAGGCTACCGGGGTTGCTTCCGGGGACGCTGGGGTGTGGTACCTGGCGCAGGGGTCGCCCAAGGAGCGCAAAGCCTGGCGGGGTTTCGTGCGGTAACACCAGGGTCTGGTAACTGGTGCAAGGGCTTCCCAGGGGACGCAGGGGCCGCCAAGATTGCGCAGGGAATGCTGGGGTGGCACGCGGGGACACCGGGGTCTGACCCCTAACTCAGAGGCCGCCCAGGTGGTGCAGGGACTGCCGGGGTTTTGGGCGGGGACGCCGGGGTCTGGTATCTTGCACAGGGGCCGCCCAGGTGGTGCAGGGGTTGCTGGGGTTGTGCGCAGGGACGCCGCGGTGTGATACCTGGAGTACGGGCCTCCCTGGTGGTGGGGGGCCGCCCATGTGATGCAAGGGCCGCCCATGTGATGCAAGGGCCGCCCATGTGATACAAGGGCCGCCCATGTGATGCAAGGGCTGCCCAGGTGGCACAGGGTTGCTGCGGTTGCACGCCGGCATGCCGGGGTCTGGTAATTGGCACAGAGGGCGCCCAGGTGGTGAGGAGCTGCCGGAGTTGCGTACGTGGACGCTGGGGTCTAGTACCTGGCGCAGGGGTCGCCAGGGAACACAGGGACTGCCGGGGTGGCGCGCGGTAAAGCCGGCGTCTGGTACCTGGCGCAGGGGCCGTCCAGGTGACGCAGGTGCAGCCCAGGTGGAACATGGGTGCAGGGGTTGCGCACTTGGGCGCCGGGGTCTCATAATGGGTGCAGAGGCTGCCCAGGAGGCTCAGGGGCTGCTGTGGTGGCACGCGTGAATGCCAGGGACTAGCGCTGGGGCTGCCCAGGTGGCAGGGGCTGCCAGGGTGTTTCGCGGTTACACTGGCGTATGGTACCTAGCACAGGGTCCCCCCCAGGGTGCTCAAGGACTTTCGGGGTTGCACGCTGGGACGCCGGGGCCTGGTATATGGTTCAGGAACCACCCAGTGGCGTAGGGGCTGCTGGGGTTGTGCGCGGGGACGCCGGAGTCAGGTACCTGGCGCAGGGGTCGCCCAGGCGGCGCTGGAACTGCTGGAGTTAAGCCAGAGTCAGGTACCTTTTGCAGGGGTAGCCCAGGTAGTGCAGGGGCCACTCATGTGATGCAGGGGCCACCCAGGTGGTGCAGGGGCTGCTGCAGTTGCACGCAGACATACTAGGGTCTGGTAATTGGCACAGGGGGCACCCAGGGGGCGAGGAGCTGCCGGGGTTGCATACGTAGACGCCGGTATCAGGTACCTGGCGCAGGGGTCGCCCGGGAGTGCAGGGACTGCCGAGGTGGCGCGTGCTAACGCTGAAGTCTGGTACCTGTTGCAGGGGCTGCCCAGGAGGCGCAGGGGCATCAGGGGTTGCGCACGTTGACGCCGGGTTCTTCTACATGGTGCAGGGGCCGCCAAGGTAACGCAGGGCCTTCCAGCGTGGCTCGCAGTGACGCCGGGTTCTGGTACCTGGGGCAGGTTCTGTCCAGGTGACGCAGGGGCCACCCAGGTGTCGCAGAGGCAACCAGGGTAGCGAGCGGGGACGCCGGGGTGTGGTACCTGTGCGCGGTAACACCGGGGTCTTGTAACTGGCGCAGGGGCTGCCCAGGGGATGCAGTGGCTGCCAAGGTGGCACAGGGACTTCTGGGAACGCGCGCGGGGACGCCGGGGTCTATACTTGGCGCACGGGCCGCCCAGGAGGCGCAGGGGCTGCTGGGGTTGCGCACGTGGACGCCGGGGTCTCGTACATGGCGTAGGGGCCGCCCAGGTGTTGCAGGGGCCGCCCAGGTGTCGTAGAGGCTGCCAAGGTTCTGCGCAGTTATGCCAGAGTCTGGTACCTAGCACAGGGGCCACGCATGTGGCTCAAGGACATTCAGGGTTGCACGCAGGAATGCTGGGGTGTGGTACATGGTGCAGGGGCCGCCTAGGTGGTGCAGGGGCTGCTGGAGTTGCGCGCGGAGACGCCGGGGTCAGGTATCTCGCGCAGGGGACCCCAGGTGGTAGAGTGACAGCCGGGGTTGCGTGCGAGGACGCCGGGGTCTGGTACCTGGCGCAGCATCGCCCAAGGACTGCAGGGGCTGCCGGGGTTGCACGCAGTAACACCGGGGTCTTGTACCTGTCGCAAGTGCCGC
>PVJS01027137.1:0-26475 GCA_004027185.1 Glis glis | reverse complement strand
TTTGGGAGGCAGAGACCGGAGATCCAGGTTCGCGGCCAGCCTCAGCTCTCTCTCTCTCTTTCTCTCTCTCTCTCTCTCCCTGTCTCTCTGTCTCTCTGTCTCTGTCTCTTTCTCTACTTAGTGAGGCCCTCCACAACTTCATGAGACCCGGTTTCAAAATAAAGTATAAAAAATAGGGCCGGGGATGTAGCGCGGAGGTAGAACGCCCCTGGGTTCAATCCCCGGTACCGCAAAAAAAAAAAAAAAAAAAAAAAAGAAAACTCCTAATGGCTTCCCGTCGCACTTTGAATAGAATCTAGTCTCCTTGCCTATATGGTAGACTGTGTCGCTCATCTTGAGAGCTGCAGTTTCTCACTGTGGGAAGATGTATCCCCATCCCAGTGACATCCCATTTGCTTATAGAATTTGCTTTGGCCAATGCAAATGGCACGGCCACTTCTATGCAGAAGCTTTAAAGGCATTACGTGGCCCTCCGCTTTCTCTTTTCCCCCTTGCAGGCCACCAGAAATGTCCCAGATGGGAGCTATTCCGTCTACCTGAGTCCTGAAGTAAAGATGTGTCAGGGAGGCACAATGGGCATGTAACACGAGTGATACATAAACTCCTTTACTGCCTGCTACTGAGGTCTGAGGGCCATTTTTTTTTTTTTTTTTTTTTGCAGTACCGGGGATGGAACCCAGGGGCGTTCTACTTCCAAACTATACCCCCAGCCCTATTTTTTGTACTTTATTTTGAAACCGGGTCTCACGAAGTTGCCGAGGGCCTCACTAAGTAGCTGAGGCTGGCCACGAACCCAGATCCTCCGGTCTCCGCCTCCCAAGAACTGGGATTACAATCGTGGTGTGCCACCACGCCCAGCCTGAGGGCCATTTCTTACCATGCTCTTTCGCCTAATCTGAATGATACACTCTGCAGTGTGATCTAATCCCTGACCATTTCTTCCATCCCCCTGCCCACCACACACTAGACACTCTGACCTTCTTCCTCTTCTCCAAACCACACCAAGCTTGTTCTCACCTCAAAGCCTTCACTGTGCTGTTCCCTTTGCCTGGAATGCTTTCCCCTGAGGTTTTCTCATGGCCAGCTCTTTGCCATCATTAAGACCTTAGTTCAGATGCTATCTCCTTAAGAAATGCCTTCCCTGAACCCCTCTGTACGGTAGCCGAGGTGCTATCCTGTTTTATTTTGCTTCTATTCCCTAGTTTGTTCATCGCCCCCCCCATTGGAAAGGGCACTCCTTGAGGACAGAGACCTTGTCCACAACATTCATCACTGTGTCTCCAGACCTCAGCCTCCCAGGACCCACCCTTCTTCCTGGAAATTCTCAAATTCACCAGATCCAAAGCAGAAATCATAGTTCGGTCCTCTCCTCTCGCCTCCACCTCCTCCTGCTCTGATCCCTGATTAACATCACCATCGGGCACCCCGCCCCAAACCAGAAGCCTCAGGGCCGCTCCGCCCCACCTTCAATCTGTCTCCAGGCTGATTGTCTTCCTTAAATCTCTCTCTAATCCAACTCATCCTCATTCCCACGCACCTGCCCTCATCCAGACCCTCATCATCCCTTGCTTGGATTATCACAATCTTTGCAGAACAGGGCTCCTGTCTCCGGTCCCCCCCTCCCATCTGTGCTGCACACAGCCACCAGAATTATCTCTCTAAAATCTGATCGTGTCACTCGTCTGTTTAGAAGGATTTCAAAGAAGCGGCAGGATCAAGTTTAACTCCTTCCAGGCCGTGGGATACCTTTGCATCCTGGCTCCAGCTAGCTAATTCCCCTGAGCACACACACACACACACACACACACACACACACACACATACACACACATACATACACACACACCCTTTCCCTCAGTATCCGCCTACTGCGAGTGTTCCCTGCCACTCACTCAGTTCTCTCAGTCTCCATCACTCCACGTAGCCTCTCCTGAATCCTCCTGCCCTCCTTCAGTAAAAACAAAAAAAACTCTAATTATGAGCACTGGCCTTCTCTCACCCTTTAACACTCCTTGCAAACTTCTAAGACTTACCACATGGCATTGTATCATCTTTGGGGTACAAGGTTGTCTCCTCCACAAATCTGTGTGTTCCTTAAAGGTTCACCCAGCCTTTTTCCATTTGAGTCCCCAGTACGTCACATGGCGCCTGATTTAGATAATATGTGCTCAATAAATCTTGCCCCAGGAAACAGATGGACAGAGTAGATGGTATTCAGTGTAAAGAGAGAACATAATGGATGCGCTAATCGTGTTACAAACTGGGGCAAAGGTTTGCACAAGCTTTGGAAGTCTTATTGAGGAGGTTTCTAAGTGAGATTAGTCAGTCTCAGAAAGTGAATAGCTGTATGTTTTCTCTCATACATGGAAGCTAGAGAGAAATTGTGTAACAAAAGGGACTTCGGATAAAGGAGGAGAGATTCCAGTGGAGTGATGGAGGGGGTTTAGGGAAAGGGGAAAGGAGTCTTGATGAAGGCAACAGTTCAAATAATGCTGTGTGCATATATGCAATTATCAATACCGATCTCAATGACATGTACAGGCAAGGGGAGGGAGGGGGTGGGACCCAGAGGGAAACACGAGCGCTGTGCGCATGTGTGTCCCTACCACTCTGAACCTCGTTATGATGTATAATTACAATGCACCAATAAAAGTATATTTAAAAAATAAATATAAATAAGGTTTATACGATATGACCAGGAAAAAGAGTCCAAATGATTTAACCTCATGAACAACAACTCTGTCCTAAAAAAGCTACCCTACAAAGTGGGCGCTCAGCTGCTATAAGGGGAAGAGGATCCTGGGCTTTAGAAAGCCTGTGCACCCATTTAGCTTCCGTCCTTGCCAGCTCTCCCACCTAAAGGGCTTCACTAATGCCGCTCCCATTTTACACATTCTAAAAGAGGAAGAGAGTGGTCTCGAAACCACACAATTAGTAAGTGGCAGAGTTAGAACTGGAACGCAGAGTCCCGTTTCTAAGCTCAGTGTACTCCCCTGACTGGGCTGACTATTCCTCAGACGAGAGCGGTAGTGAGCAGGGTCCCTCTGTCCCCCTTCTGCAATGCTCCAATTCCGGCACTCCCTCCACCCGTTGCCTTTAATTGCTCTTCCTCCTAACCTCCCCCGGTCCCCCAGCGCCTTTGGGGCACAGCCTCCAGGGCAGCAGGCCAACACTCCCGCCTAGGAAACAGAGGCTCCCCTCTAACGGGGAGCAGCACACCCGCCAGAAACCGGCACTGCCGTTTGAGGAGAATCGGGTTCTAACATAATGCCATCCGAGGCTCAAAATACCCCCTCCAGCCTTCCCGCTTATTTCTTAAATGGGGTTCTTAACAGTAACGACGGCACCTGTGGGGGCGGAAGAAAAGGGATTTAGCCTGAGAGTTGGTTTCATGTCACCTAAAAGGATTATTTTCTACCATCAGAAAGATAATTCCCCTCCTACCGGGGGAGGATGGATTAGGTCTTTCCCTCAGATGGTACTTTATGAAAAGATTATTTAAAGATTATAGGACAAAATGGACACATTTGACAACATCTGCTAGGGCCTGGCTGGCTGCGCACTGAATGGCGTTTGTGCAATTTGCAAAGCACTTGCGTCGGTGCGCGCGCTCCCAAGGTGGAGTATCCTTCCCCCTCTCCTGTCAGAGCTGACTAAGAAGAACACAAGATGCTACCGCCTCCGAAAAGTTCTCCCGCATCTCTCCTCCAGGAAGTGTTCACTCTTTCTTCCAGACTCTGGCTCCTCTGGAAGCTCTGATGGCCCACTGCTTCCTGCAGAGTTCTCCCTGCTTCTGCCTCTTCTTCTCTGGACGGAGGCTTCTTACCAAATTATCACTCAGCCCTGCAAAGCCACATCCAGAAGAGGCGGTAGGAAGTGGGAAGACTCGCCGGGCGTGGTGGGGCACGCTTGTAATCCCAGTACTTTGGGAGGCGGAGACTGGAGGATCTGGGTTCAAGGCCAGCCTCAGCTCTCGCATGTGCGCGTGCGCACGCTCTCTCTCTCTCTCTCTCTCTCTCTCTCTCCCTTCCTCCCTCCCTGTCTCTCTCTCTCTGTACTTAGTGAGGTCCTCCGCAACTTCATGAGACCCGGTCTCAAAATAAAGTCTAAAAAATAGGGCCGGGGGCGTTGGGCAGAGGTAGAACGCCCCTGCGTTCAATCCCCGGTACCGCAAAAAAAAAAAAAAGAAGTGGGAAGACTCCTCCATGCTTCTTGGGCGGCGCCGCTGTCCACCCAGGCAGGGGAGGGAAGGAGGACTCGGAGGTGTCTGCTCCTGCAGGCCTTCTCCAGCTCTGAATCTCATCCTGTGCTTGTCCACACACAGGTCTGGTTGCCAATGAGTGCATGGTGTGACTTGTCATCCTGAGGGGCCTCCAGGAAATGCAGCCACCCAGGGTAGCCTGGCCAGGCACCCCAGGACTCACACTGACCATTTGTTCATGGTGGGGAGTTCTGTTGTTGTTGTTTTTGTTGTGGTACTGGGGATTGAACTCAGGAGAGTTCCACCTCCGAACTACATACCCCAGCCCTATTTGTTTTTATTTTGAAACAGGGTCTCACTAAGTTGCAGAGGGCCTCACTAGGTTGATGAGGCTGTCCCTGTGATCCTCCTGCCTCAGCCTCCCAAGTACTGGAATTACAGGCATGGACCACCACGCCCAGATATTATTTTTATTTTGAAACAGGGTCTCGCTAGGTTGCTGAGAGTCTCACAACTTGCTGAGGCTGTCCTCAAACCTGCGATCCTCCTATCTCAGCCTCCCAAGTACTGGGATTACAGGTGTGTGCCACTGCCTCTGGCTCTGGTGGGGCAGTTTTGAGGAAAGTATGGAGGACTGACCCTGGATTGTTGAAAAGCTGTTGGCTTTTCAACAATATGACAGGAGTCGCCCAGCCTTAGAGCACAAGAAGGCTCCTCCCAAATCCACAGAGTCTGCGGCGAGTGCCCCTACTCGCTCATAGCAATGCCATCGCCCATGACTGCCAACTCTTCCAGCCTCTGCCCAATCAGTCCTCTCCTGGCCACAATAACCTAGTACCAATCCCCATGCCTCACCCTTCCCTGAACCCAGAGTCGCACTGCCTGTACTGCCCACCCCTCACCCCTTCTCCATCCCAGGACTTCCCACTACAGTCTTAGACTCAGCTCAAATGTCACCTCTTCCAGGAAGCCTTCCCTACTGCCTCCAGATGGATTCATGGCATCCTCATTTTCCTAAGGATGTACTTGTAACCTGAGTACCTGTGGCTGTAAGGTATAGAGAGGCAAAAATCACCACAAGCTGAAAACATCTGCTGATCAATGGGCCACTGGTAATAAATAAGCAACAAGTTGGTACTGAGTGGCACTCTGCACCAGGCTCTGATCTCTGCACTTGAAGTACAACTAGGAACTTGACAGATGAATATCCTTACCCCGGCGGGGCCTGCATTCTCGGGGGATAGGGAGAGAGACACAGTAAACACAATAGTGAATAAATTATATGACATGGTAAAAACTGACAAGCATGTGCAAAAAAGAAAAATAAACAGGGTAAAGAGGATGGAGGATGTTGAAGGAGGTGGGGGAAACAGTGGGGCAGGTTCCATAGGGAGGTCAGGACAGGCTGCAGTAAGAGGTGACATTCAACCAAAGACTGAAAGAGATAACAGAGAACTCAAGCAAATGTCTGCAGGAAGAGCATCCCTGCATGGAATAGTTAGAGCAGGCAGCAGCAAACTGTGGCCCAGATCAGATCTGCCACTCATTTTAGATGACTGCTATAATTCGGATGTTGAATTGTCCCCAAAGGCCCATGTGTTAAAGGCCTGATCCCCCAGAGTGACGCTATTGGGAGGTGGTGGAACCTTTAAAAGGAGGGACCTAGTAGGAGGAACTTAGGTCATTGGGAACGTGCATGAAGAGGAGAGTAGAATGCTAGCTCCTTCCTCTTTCTCTCTTTTGCTTCCTGGCAAAAGATATTGCTCCACCTCGCACTCCCATCATGACATAAGCAACAGGGCCAACTAATCCTGGACTAGAACTTCCAAAACTGTGAGCCAGAATAAACCTTTTCTCTTTAAGAGTTGATTATCTCAGGCATTTTGTTACAATATCAGAAAGCTAACTAATACAAATGACCTACCAGCTAAGACTGTTTTCTTATATTTTTAGGTGGTGGGGGGAAAATCAAAAGAAGAATAAATTTCATGATACATGAAATTCAAATCTCAATGTCCATAAATAACATCATATTGGAGCACAGCCATGTTCATTTGCTTATATATTATCTGTGACTATTTTCTCTCCACAGGGGCAGAGTTGAGTCTCTGGGACAGACCTTATGGCAGCAAAGCCAAAACTCTTTGCTACCTGGCCTTTTACAGAAAACGTGTGGAGCAAACACTGTAGGTCAGGAGCAGGAATAGTGTGGCTGGGGTGAAGTAGGCAATGAATGGAAGGAGGATACGGTAGGGACAGGCTGGGAAGGACCTGGAACTCATGTAAAGTCCTTTAGGCCATCTGGCTTTAACTTGGGCAATGGGGACACACTGCAGGTTTCTGATTAGAGAAGCCACATAGTTTTGACTTAAGTTTTAGGAGGAGGGCCTTGGCTGCTCCATTGTAAACAGACTATTTTCTTAGGGAATATCACCATTCTTCGGGAGAAAAAGGAGAATGGCTCAGACCATGGAGGTAGCAGCCAGGCAATGAGAAAGAGCCGGATCCTGGATATATTTTGGACATGGACCCAACAGGATATCATGATGGATTAGATGTGGGATGTGAGAAAAAGAGATCAAGGAGGACTCCAAGACATGGGTGAGAGCAACTGAAAAGCAGAACATATACAAAATTCCTTTTCCGCCATGCTAGACGTGTCTAATAGACAAGCCGGTGGTGCTATTGAGTGTCGGTTGGATATGAGGCTGGGGTTCAGAAGATGGATCCGGTTGAAGATTAAAAATGGGAGCTATAGACATGCAAGTGGTGTTTAGATCTCCAAGCAAGTACATAAAGAAAGAGGAAGAGAAAAGAGCCAAGAACCAGGCCCTAGACAGTGGATCCACCTGCTGAGCCCACACAGGTGGGGAAGCCGTATCAAGCTGTGTGAGTGGGGGAGGGGGGACATCTCAGTCAAACGCTGCTGCTGTGTAGGCACCATGAGGCCGGAGGTTATCACTGTGTTTAGCAGCAGGCAGGCCACAGATGAGCACTACAGAAGCAAGTTGGAGGCGAGACTGGGGTGAGAGCTCAATGTAGTGAGTTTGAGAAAGTGGGAAAAAGAAATGGGAGATGTTAGGTCTGGACAACTCTTTGAGGACATTTGGTGGAAAGAAATGGAATATCAGCCAGGGAAAAAGCTGATAGAATGATCTAGTAGAAAGCAAAACATTGCAGCAAGCAGACAGGGAGGATGGTCGCCAGAGCAGGGGTGGCCTGGAGGATCAAGCACACCCACGGAGAGACATGGACAGTCCTCGCCCCCCATGGGATGGATCCTAGCACCCGCCATGCTCACACGTGAGGGCTCTGTGTCACTCTGTTCAAATGTTTTCCTTACTCATGCGTTCCATCAGTTTTTACTGTGTGTCTGGCTCTGTTTTGAGCACTTGGGTTCCATCCCAGGTCTCTGCTCTCTTGTAGGTTATAGAGGAGGAGGCTGGTGTGGTCATTGAGAATCCTGAGTCCAACTAGCTCAGAAAACAGGACATTAAATATCTCACGTAATGAAAGTCCAGATGAATGTTCAGTTATGCCATCATTATAGATTTAATCAAATGCATTACTGCTGTCTCCTACACCGATGGTGATCTTCTTTAAAGGCATAATATTTATAACCCCAGCACCCGCCACAGTTTCTGACACTGGAGAGAAACATTTAAAATGTTTGTTGAGTAAATACAAAAGCCCCAAGAGATGGAAAAAATCCTCCTTTGAAATTCCTTCATAGAATCCACCTGTTGGGCATGATGGCGCATGTCTATAATCCCAGTACTTGGGAGACTGAGACAGGAGGATTGCGGGTTCAATGCCAGCCTCTGCAATTTAGCGAGGCTCTCAGCACCTTAGCAAGACCAAATAAAAAATAAAATAGCCGGGCGTGGTGGTGCACGCTTGTAATCCCAGTACTTTGGGAGGCGGAGACCGGAGGATCCGGGTTCACGGCCAGCCTCAGCTCTCTTGCTGTCTCTCTCTCTCTCTCTCTCTTTCTCTTTCTCTCTCTCTCCTCTTAGTGAGGCCCTCCGCAACTTCGTGAGACCCGGTTTCAAAATAAAGTATAAAAAATAGGGCCGGAGGCGTAGCGCGGAGGTAGAACTCCCCTGCGTTCAATCCCTGGTACCGCAAAAAATAAATAAATAAATAAATAAATAAATAAATAAATAAATAAATAAATAAAATAAAATAGGGCTGGGGGTGTAGCTCAGAGATAGAATGTCCCTAGGTTCAATTCCCAGCATCACACACACAAAAAAGAATTCATCCATGTGCGTTACCAAGCTACCCTTTTCAAACGCAAAATCTCTCTATGACATCTAACACCTCTGTGCAAATGGTTATTCACACTCAAGTATGAATTAGTTTTCTTGGCCAGCTGAGATTGACTGTCCCTTATCCTTGGTGTTGTTCCGCTGAGATGAAATAGAGATCTTGGAAGAGTAATTTAGCAACTGAGGCACTACCAGGTCACATAAGATTTGGTGTCCTGACCCATGGTTGGTTCTGGTGACAGCATTAGGACACCAAGTACGATTGAAGGGGGTGTTGGCAGAGTGGAGACAGGAGAAGGAGTTCCGAGAGAGAAAAGAATTGAGAGAGCTCCTCAGTGTGAGGACACGGTCTACCTGAGGCAGGGCCACTGGGGACTCCGCTTTGTACTGCTGGCTCAGTGGGTGACTGTCCCAAGTTGTGTCCTGAGCCACCATCTCTGACACAAGTCAGAGGCCGCTCCAGGTTCCAGGAAACAAAACTTCTAATTGCAAATTAGTCTTTCCAGTTGTTTTAATTAGGAGGCTGTCTATCTCTGATTAATTTCCCAACCTTCCAAACTTTCCATCGGTCTATAAATTTGGCATCATACAGAAGCTGCTAACCTTTAAATGACTTGTGCTTTGTATTTCTGAGAACGGGTTATGAAGGAAGAATAATCAAGAAAGCAATTCTCTAAAGTGGGGTGGGGATGGTGGATGCTGCCTCTTGATCTCATTCTTATTTCTAATCAGTGTTCTTTGCTTTCTCTTTTAAAAATAAAAATTCTAAATAGTTTAAAGTGAGCGGATTAGTTTTTTAAATTGTATCTCTGGGCTTGTGTGTAGAATTAACTTATAAATTGAAATCTCATCTTGACTGATTTCCCTATGAGCTCTTGTCATCCAGATCCACCTGAGGCCACCAAAGATTTGGGTGACACTCTTTGTGGTCACACTGGATGCCAAGGAGGGCGCCATCGTAGCTGATGAGTTGGGGTGCATGGTATACACTGCTGGACCTGCCCCAGCCTGAAGCCAGCCTCCACCAGTTCTGTTCACGTCACTTCAGCCCACACTTAACTCCCAGAGCCCCAGAGGATAATTCTGGAACTTTTTTATTGTAGTGAAATATGCATAGCATATTTTTCATTCTAGCCATTTATAAGTGTGAAACTCAGTGGCATGGAATACGCTCAGGACATTGCGTGACCATACCTAGACTTACACCTTTTCATCATTTCCAACAAAAATGCCTGACCTGTTAAACAATAACTCTCCAGTCCCTGATAATCACCATTCTACTTTTTCTATGAATTTTCATAGTCTAGGCACCACAGAAAAGTGAAATCATACAATATTTATCCTTTCGTTTCTGCCATGTTTTCGTTTCTTCACATTTTCAAAATCTATCCGTGTTTTAGCATAGATCCAAATTGTATCCCCTTTTATGGCTGAGTAATATTCCATTGTATGTATATAGTGTATTTTATTTATCTGTTTATCAGTGGATACTTGCGTTGTTAATAATGCTTGGCATTTGTGAATAATGCCGCCATGAATATTGTTATACAAACATCTGTTCAAGTTCCTGATTTCTATTTGTTTAGATACATACCACCTAACACTGGAATTGCTGATTATATAATAGCTTCATGGTTAACCTTTTTTTCTTTTTGCAGCTCATTAACAATATTTTTATACTTTTATTAGGGCATTATTATTATACATCATAATGAGGTTCAAAGTGATACAAACATACCTTTTAGAAACTCCTTGTTTTTCACAGTGGCTACTCCACTTTACATTTCTACCACAATGCAGAAGGGCTCCAATTTCTCCACATTATTTATTGTCAACACTTCTTATTTTCTGGGTGTTGTTGTTTTATAGTCATCCTAGTAGGTATAAATAATATCTCAATGTGGTTTTGATTTGCATTTTTCTGATAACCAGTGATGCTGAGCATCTTTTCTGAGCCCAAGTGTATTTTTTTTTCATTTAAAAGTTAAGGATAAGAAATATCTATTCTGCTATGGCAGGAGTTGGTAGAAAGGGCAAGTGACACAGGGACAGGAACAGACTTTGCCATGCTCCATGCATGATACCCATCCATTGATGGTTCCGCACAAAGCACTCATGTAGGCCTTTTACTCCAGGGCTTGGGTGTTTTTGAGCAAGGACATACCCGCAGGATGCAGAAACGTGGCAAGAAAGGAGGGACATCTCGTTTTCCCTGGACAGTCCTAGCCACTTTACGATTCCCATTACTGAGGGTGGGAATGCTGGCTACACCCTCTCACGAGTATTTTCAGCTGTTTATGGGGGCTCTTAACCTGAATGTCACCGGCCTCTTTCCATTGCTTCTCTGATGCTACAGGTTGGAGTTGTGTCTGAGAAAGATTTCAGAATGTTTTCCAGGCACTCTGGCGTGTGGATTTGACCTTGTGGTTTTAGATGTCTGAAACCAGCATTTCCAACCCAACACTCTGGCCATGTGGACTGATCAGAGTTTTATATTCTGATGTGTGAGGTCGCTGTAACAATAACAATTCAAATTTCACTGGCTAGATCTCATTCCCAAGTTCAGAACTCTGTCAAACGCCCCAGGCAAGTGTTTCTGAAAATAGAGCTACAGAAAAGAATCATCCCACCAGGCCCCCATGCCCTGGAGCCATTGTGGGGTCTGACTGCAGTGAAAGCGAAGAGGGTGTCCCTCTTCTCCATTCTGGATCCCTGGGGACCCACGCAGTACTGGATGTGCCCCTGACCTTGCAGTGCCCTTTGGGAGAACTGACCCCTGGGCTTTCGTCCACACTTCCATTTCCCACAGGACACAGACCCCAGTGTGTGGGTCAGGAAGGAACAGACATGAAGCTATCTGCCTACATTCCCTTCACCCTCCTCCCCTGACTCCTTACCCCTACCCACTGGTTTTGCTATGCCTAGTTTGATCCCTTGTCACTGATCAGTTGGGGTCCCCTAGTGTAATGCAAAAGCCAAGGTCCCAGGTTCTAGGGCTGAACAAGTTGAGTTTCAAGGACACCCGCCCTCCTTACAAACTGTGTGGCCTTGGTGTGTGACCAGACTTCATAAGACTCTGTTTCCCTGCCTTTAACCTGGGGTGAGGATCCCTTCTTTGTAGAGTCACTGTGAGAATTAAAGGAGGTGACACTGGGAACACAGTGAAGATGGCAGCTGGTACATGGCATGGGTCCGTAAATGTCATCTCGCCTTATTTCTTCCCATGCAGTTGCACCATGCCTGAATCTGACTGACTCTTATCACCTTCACCATTAGTGTTTTGTATTCAGTCCCCAGCACCTCCTGCCAGGGCACTCGAAGAATCTCCTTGTTGCTCAGCCTCCCTGTGGTGAACTCGCACGGAGCAGATGGAAGGAGCCCTTCCAAACCAGAATCCAACCTCGTCTAGCCTCCCCTTGAGACTCCCGGCTTGCTAGAACAGAGCAGCCTGCCCGCCACGACCCCGACCCATCCCTCCCCTCCACCTTCCTCATTCTCCCTCTATGGACAATTTGCCATTTTAACTATTTAAGTGTGCAGTTCAGTGGCATTAAATACATTCACACTGTTGGGCAACCACCCCCACCATCCATCTCCAGGACTTTCTCCATCATCCCACAAGAAAACCCTATACCCATCAAACACTAACTTCCCCATTTCCTCCTCTCCCAGCCCCTGACAACTGCCCTTAGCATTCACTTCTGTCTCTATGTACTAGACTACTCTAAGTACCCGATACGAGTGGAATCACACAATATTTTTTCTTTTGTGTTTGGTTTATTTCACCAGGAATAATGTTCTTGAAGTTGATTCATGTTGTAGTGTGTATCAGAATTTTCTTTCTTTGTAAGGCTGAAAAACAATTAAGCAAACACACACACACACACACACACACACACACACACACACACACACTTTGCTTATCCAGTCGTCCATTAGTGGACTCTTGGGTTGTTTCCTTCTTTTGGCTGCTATGAATGATGCTGCTGTTAACATGGGTGTACAAATACCTGTTCCGATCCCTGTTTTCAATTCTCTGTGGTATATACCCAGACCTGGAGTTGCTGGGTCATATGGCAATTCTGTCTGATGTTCCTGAGGAACCTCCCTACTGCTTTCCATAGCAGCGGCACCGTTTTCCTTCCCTTCAGCCTTGAGGCTTCCAATCTCCCCACATCCTGGCCGACACTCGTCTTCTGTTTCGTGTGTTTGTTTATAGTAGCCACCCTAATGGCTGTTTGCTGGTTTTGATTTGCACTTCCCCAATGATTAGTGATGTTGAGCATCTTTTCGTGTGCGTGTTGGCAATATAAATTGCTACTTTACTCTTGTAAGAAAAAAAAATTGTGTATAACAAAATTGCCCTTCTGTCAAGCAACTTACAGAAATGCAGGAGGGTCACGGTCTAACTCAGCCACATTTAACACATCTGGCTTAGTTTTGTTCCGCCAGCTTCACAAACCTCCCACCTCCAACACAAAAGGGCTCTCGTGAGAGGTCATCCGGAAACCTCACGTTTCATCACGCTTCAGGCAGCCTCTCAAAGCCAGACTCGATGGTCACCTCCTTCAAGGTTTCCACAACATACCCCAAAATCTCTTCAAATGTCTTTCTCTAGGCATCTCGTCAAGCCCAGCCTGCCTCATCTGCCTCTCTTCCAGAACCACGTGATGCTTCCTCATTCACTAACATCAGCTCTTGTGGCCATACATCATTTTCATCAAAGCCCTGGTCGCACCTTGTTACCTGGGTGGCCACCCTCATCCCAGCACATCTGCTCCTGTCCAGTGTGTTTGTCTATGCAGCCATAGCCAAAGGCTACTGCTCCGCCTGGGTCTTCCAGCCTCATTCAGCTTAGGTAACAGTGCTTCGTTACTGACACAAGTCCGCCTTCTGTCACGTTTCCTTCTTCCACTCTGGCCATTTCTCAATCTTCTTTACAAGGCTCTCTTCTGTGCCTAACCTCCGGGTGCTAGCATCTTCTAGGACTCAGTCTTCTATTCTTGGTATTCTCTCTCCTTAGGTAATTGTCTATATCCCCACTGCTTCAAATACCATCCATAAGGTGATGACCCCCCAATTTAAATCTAAAATCCACACCACTTCTAGGAGTTCCAGGTTCTTATATACAACTGTCTCCTTCACATCCCCATGTGAATATTTCAGGCATTTCATCATTCACGAAGCAAACACTCAGTCTTCTACATCTCTATAAATGGAACCACTATCCACACAATTGTTGGAACAAGAAAACAAGGCCACTTATTTAATTCTAATCTTTCTGCCTCTAATTTAATCTGTTACCAAGTCCTGTTGTTTCGGTCTCAAAAACATTGCTCAATTCAGTCCACTTCTCTTCTGATCCCTTCCAAATACTCTGAGCCCCACCATCAGCCTCTCTCACCTGGATAGCTCCCATGGTGTCTCCACTGAATGCCCAAGCTTTTGCTCTTGCACCCCTCCAATCTATGATCTCTGCAGAAATCAGATAACAGGACATTCATTCTTAAAGCCCTTTAATGATTTCCCTATGCACCTCAAATAAAATACAAACATCTTACCCTGGGTAATGAATACTAACTGATCTGGTTCTTGCCTTATGCTCCAAACTCCTCTTGGCTGTTCTCTCCCACACATGCCCCCAGCGTTCTCCAGCCAGCCCGGCTCCCCCTTCCCTTGAGCGTGAAGAACTCTTCCCCCTTCGTGGCCTTGCTCACACCCATCCTTTTGCCTGAGATACATCTCCCCACCTTTCCCAGCTGGCTTCTTGTCATCTCTCAGAACTCAGCCAAATGTTACCTCTTTAGGGAAGCTTCCCTGGCCACCCTAATTACTATCTTCTCTATTTCTGCACTACAGTCACTTCTTTCATGGTGTACGTTGCAATTTGTGTTCAGTTGATCATTAAAAAACGTTTTATACTTTGTCTGTATCCAACACTATGCTGGGCCCAAAGGACACCATTATGAATGAAATCTGATGTTGCCCATACTCTCAGGGAGTTTAAGGGTAATGGAGAAAGCATATGTTAATTTTTAAAAAGATCACAAGCATGGGTATATACTACAGAGTGGCATGTGTACTATGAAGAAATTTCTTTTTCACAACATAACAAGGAAGCTAGCACTTGACTGGGATGTGGGTAGCGTTTTCCAAAGCTGTGACACTTCAGCTGGCATCAGAAGGACTGGTAGGGGTCAACCAGGCGAAGAGAAGAGGTGGCTTTGCAGACAGAAGGAAGGACATATGTGAGGACCGTTCAGCAGGATGGAGCAACATGCTTGCAAGGGCCGGTTGGCAGCTAGGCAGAGTGCACTGGAGGGTGGTGCATGATGAGGCTGGGAGCTGAGCTGGGAGCACCAGGCCAGGCCTTGTAGACCATGATCATGAACTTGGTCTACTCCCAGGAGAAAACGGAAGCTGTTCAAGAGCTGTGAGCAGGAGGTGGGTTAGCAGTCAGGAGTCACAGGATCCAATGTGCTTTTTTAGAAAATTACTCGAACTTCAGCGTGGGAAACAGTTTGGAGAGACCATAGAAAAATCAATAAGAAAGCTTTTGTAGTTGGGTGTTGTGGCACACAACTATAATCCTAGTACTTAGGAGGCTGAGACAGGAGGATCACAGGTTCACGGCCAGCCTCAGCAACTTAGCAAGGCCCTCTGCAACTTAAGTGAGACCCTGTTTCAAAATAAAAAATAAAATAGGGGGTGCAGCTTAGAGGCAGAATGCCCCTGGTTTCAATCCCCAGTAACGCGCGTACACACACACCCCCCCACACACACACACCCCACACACACACGTGTTTAGAAATAAAATCAATAGGAATTTATGATAGAGTAGATATAGGTAGGGAAGGAGAAGAAAATTTCAAGGATAACTCCTATTCTTCTGATTTAGGAAACTGAATCAATTGTGGTGCCACTCAGTGAAACAGGGAAAACTCAAAAAGAAAAATGGAAAATTGATGCTAGCCAGGCAAAGGCTCTGAGAGGGGTGTGGTGAGTTTGTTCTTAGATATGTGAAGTTTGAGGCAATACAAGTGGAAATATAGTAGGGTTTATAAAAACAGTGGTGTGGTGGGCTTGGGTCAAGAACCCACAAAGGGAGTATGAGATGAAGGTATAACTTAGGGGGTGATTGATGTATACATCAGTACGTTTTTAACTTTGTAGAGCAATGCATGGATGAGTCATGAAATCAATCTAACAGGTTCTGACCAGCCTTTTCTAAAAACTGGAATAAAATAGAATAGTAAGAGCAGAAAGAATAAATATTGTTTACTTTTTTTTGTTTTGTTTTGAGTACTGGGGATTGAGGCCAGGGGCAGTCTACCTCCTAGTCACACCCCCAGCCCTATTTTATTTTTTATTTTGAAACAGGATCTGTCTAAATTGCTGAGGGTGTCACTAACTTGCTGAGGCTGACCTCGAACCTGAGATCCTCCTGTCTCAGCCTCCCAAATACTGGGATTACAAGCATGCACCACCATGCCCAGCAAATATTGTTTACTTTTGACTTGTTTTTGTATATATGGATGCATGCATTGGGTCTCGAGGTAAAAATCTGTCTTTATCATTGGTCAAATAAATAAAAATACAACATGAATGCTACTTCAGTGGAGACTGAAGCTGGAGATGTGAGAGGAATACAGAGCACGCCTGGGCCGAGGGAAGAGAATGTTCCATACAGAAGTTGTGATAATTAGCAACAATAGCTATTGAGTCAAGTAAGACAAAAACTGAAAAAATGTCTACTAGATCACTAGATACCTCAGCAAAAGTGAGGGTGGAAGACAGGTTGGCATGGGTTGAGGAACAGAAAGTGAAAAGACTGAGGAAGGGAGCAGAAACACCTTCTTTACAAGTGCTTATTGGAAAGAAGGAGGAAGAGAGAGGTAAAGTGGTAGCTGTGGGGAAATGTGAGGCCAAGGTTGTTGCTGGGTATTTTGGAGTTTTATTGTCATGTGTTTTATTGGTTTTACCTGAAAGCACTTGATAATGCTTAAATGCTTGAATGATTGTCCTAATTGAAACAAAACTTGTTGGATGGGCAGGATCGAGGAAGGCTATTCCATAGTCACAGTTCCTAGAAAGGAGTAGAAAGCGGGAAGGAAGGTTGCGGAGCGCAGTGGGAGGCTTGGCCTGTGGACATGGATTCCGCAGAGACACAGTCTCTCATGTAGCAGGAGCTAGAAATGAGTGCCTTTATAACAAGACATTGAACAAGTTCCTCTCTGATAGCCCAGGTTTTCCCCATGAATAATGGGGTGACCAATGCCATCCAATGGAATTTTATGCCCTGATGAAAATGTTCCATTTCTTCACTGTCCAATATAGTACTCACCCCTCAGCCACTGGTGCCTATTGAGCACTTGAATTACGGCTAATGGGATAAGGAACCGAATATTTTTCTTATATTTATGAGTATGGATATAAACAGGCACATGAGGTTTGGGGCTACCATGCTGGACAGCAAAGGCTCTAGTCTAGACCAAATGCTGGGGTGGGGCAGAATAGGAGAGTAGAAAGTGCAGGAGAATAGAAAGGGCTTGAAATGGGCATTCCAGGGAATGAATGCAAGAAGTCCAAAGGAAAATTGAACTTCCTTTTCCTCACTGATTATGAGTTCATGGTGTTGTCTCCCCAAACTATGGCATAACTTTCTCCAGTAGCATTTATTTGATATGTTACAAATGCAAAAAAAAAAAAAGTGTTAGTGGAAGGGTTTTTTTTTTTTTTTTTTAGTTGTGTTAATGAAAAGACAGAGGTCAAGGGAATTTAGGGCATGATGATGCAGATGTTTTTGAAAGCATGGATTTGGAATAAAAAATAGACAAAGAACAAGTAAAAAGCATGCCAGGTTGGAAGAGAATAAGCAGCCAGTGGCCCTGATGGAGAAGAAAAGCTATTATAAGAGAAGAAGTTGAGTGACAAGCAGGAATGGGAAGAGAAGACACCATGGGGTATTTATTCATTCATTAAATATTTACAGAGCATTTATCATGTGTCAGGCTATGTTCTCAGTACTGGAAATGTAGCAGTGAGCAAAGAAGTAAAAAATTGCTGCCTTCATGAAACCTAAATTCTATTGAGTAAGAGATGGACAAAGTAAAATATGTATTGCATCAGTGATCAGCGCTAAAGAGGAAAAACCAAGAAGGCAAGTGTAACAGGGTTCTCCAGAGAGAGAGAACCAGTTGACTCTATAAACATATGAGATATATGAGAGGGGACTCATTATGGGAATTGGCTAATGTGATTCTGGAGACTAAGTCCCACCACAGGCTGTCTACAAGCTGGAGACCTGGGGCATCATCACTCAAAGTCCAAAGGCCCAAAACTAGGGAAGTCCATGATGTAACTCTCAGGTGGAGGTCAAAAGTCTGAAAACTCAGGTGTCTGTTGCTATAAGTCCTTGGAGTA
Source organism: Glis glis (assembly GCA_004027185.1). NCBI lineage: Eukaryota > Metazoa > Chordata > Mammalia > Rodentia > Gliridae > Glis > Glis glis. Next base: position 8,580 of record PVJS01027137.1, on the reverse strand, counting down.
CAAAGACTAGAGAACCTGAAGTTCTGATGTCCAAAGTAGTAGAAAAAGAGAATAACCCAGCTCCAGGTGCAAAGAGAAATCATCTTTTTGCCTTGTCTGGGCCCTCGATGGTTGGAAAGTGCCCATCCACATTGAGGGCATATCTTTCCCATTCCATCCATTGATTGACAAAACATTCTCCTCGGAAATACCCTCACAGACACACTCAGAAGTACTCCTTACGCAGTTCTCCAGGTAATCCTTAATCCAATCGTCACCTAAAGTTAACCATCACAACAAGAGAGCCAAAAATATTTCCACGTTAAAATTTGTCGATAGATTAGCCATGGGAATACCTGGCATGGTGGCACACTCTTGTAATCCCAGTACGTGGGAGGCTGAGACCGAGGATCCGGGTTCACAGCCAGCCTCAGCTACTTAGTGAGGCCCTCTGCAACTTAGTGAGACCCTGTTTCAAAATAAAGAATAAAAAATAGGGCTGAGGGTGTAGCTCAGAGGTATAATGCCCCTGGGCTCAATCCCCAGTACCTCAAAAAAAAAAAAAACGGTATTTGAATACAGATAGAAAACAAGAGTGTCAGTTATGAATTGACTGCCTCCTAGTTTCGAATCCACCCCTCATTACCTGCTCAGCAATAATGGAGACGAACCCTTCTCACATTTTTCTTTACAGCAAGCCCTGCAAAACACAAGATGCTCATCTAAGAGAGAAGAGCAAGTATACCAGCGAAATATAGGTCAATTTGGGGGCAGTATTAGGGCTTCACACAAACCTAGTGACCAAAATATTTAAAGTGGCTTTGAAGAGTCAGAATTTTCAACTAGTGGATTTGACGATAGAGCAGATTCAGATAATGCCAATGTCCAGCCTGTACTTGTGGGAATGGGTGACTGACATGGAATGAGGTCATTAGATACTAGGGCTTTACTTAATGGTTAATCTTCAGGGCAGGGAGCACGTCCCTTTTTACCATTTTGCATGGTACCTATACTGGGTACCTGCCACAAAATCGGTGCTAAATAAGGATTTGACAAAATATAAGTATTTTATAAGTTCTAAAGTATTTAAAGTATTTAATATGTTATACTCTGCCCTCTCACCCTCCCAACAGTTCTTTGTCCTTAATCTATTCCACAGGCTCTTCAAGTTACTTCCAAGTTCAACTTCACATTGAAAACCCATCAATATACACCATTTAGAGATAATAACAGGGATTTCTCAGAGAAGCCCAAAGACCTGTTTTTACATGTAAAGTTAGGAAAGGAGCTATTCATCCTGATCACTTCTATAAAAATATAAAACTTTTTGTGTACAGGGCTTTTATTTATCAACTATTCTCTCCTTTCATCTTCAGAATAATACTGAAAGACACCATCATTCCCATTCCACAGGCAAGGGAAGCGAAGCGGTGGTTGATTCCTGGGTCATGGGTCACGGGATCAGTTAGGAATTAAAGCAGCAGTCCCTTCCCCTCAGCCCAGGCTGCACAGGCTGTTGGCCTTGGAAGGTCACATGTTTTTGCTACTCTACATGATCCTATTTTTTGTCTCCCTCTGCTATCAGCCCCATACAATCTTTCTCTCCCCTTTCCAGCCTCCTTTCAGTGTTATGTCTCAAGATTGGGTGTGGAGGTTAGAAAATGTGCATATCAAGCCCGGCAGCTTGTAATCCCAGTACTTGGGAGGCTGAGACTGGAGGATCCAGGTTGGCGGCCAGCCTCAGCTACTTAGTGAAGCCATCTGCCAATTTAGTGAGACCCTGTTTCAAAATAAAGAATAAAAAATAGGGCTGGGGGTGGAGTTTGGGGGTAGAATGCCCCTGGGTTCAATCCCCAGTACTGCAAAAAAAGAAAGAAAGAAAGAGAGAGAGAGAGAGAGAGAGAGAAAGAAAGAAAGAAAGAAAGAAAGAAAGAAAGAAAGAAAGAGAAAATGTGCATATCTCACTCTAGATCTCAGGAACAGGGATGAAGAAGAATTCACAGGACACATGTACATGTGACAAGTCAGCAGCTCTGAACCCGGCCAATCACAACTCGTGTTTCTTTATAAGGAGCTGAGCGTCTCAGAGTGGGCCCTGGGTCCCCTGGCCCTAACTCCTCACTTCTGTCCCAGGGCGTGGATGGTTACTGACAGGCATTCCTTCTCTGGAAATGCATCCTAAATACTTCTTACCATTTACTGGGTGATCTCTATGATGTGGTGGTTCTGTATTAGGCACCATGCCTCCTACCACTTGTATATTTTTACAATGAAAATACTGCCAAAAAAAAGTATTTTTACCCCATTTTACATCCAAGGGAATGAACGCACAGGGAGGTTATAACCCCTGCCCCCCCCTCGCCACACACACACCAGGTGTCTCTGTTAGTAGTGTCGGGAGCAAAGACTGGAACTAGGACTGAAGCTAAAGTCCATGGTTCCATTACTGTTAACTCATTTCTCAAGTTCTTGTTGAAGAGAAAACAACTTCCAGGTCAAGAAGTTCATATTAATTAGCATCTCCTCCCCTCACTGAAATTATGGCAGAGGCAGCTTCCTCTAAGGGGACATCTCAATCCAGTTTTGACAGAAGAAAAGATCTGCATATGAATGGCAGGTCCTGGATGGAGGTAACCGATTGAAATGCTAATTGATGTGCCTGCCACTCAGCTGGGAGTAGAGAGAGGTGAAGGAAGAGGAAAGTGGGGTCCTCAAGTGACTGTGGTCCAGGTGCTCAGATCTGGTACCAAGATGAGGGAGGGAGAAAACCAGAACTGGAATTCCTGAAAGGAACCAGATGCTCCCAGGCTCTTCCTTCAAGTAGCCACCATTACTCTGCACTTTCCCCCCACATGTACAGTCTTTGCTACCCAGTGTGATAATCTACCTATTGCCTGCCATCCTGGCGGGGCTCTTACTTATGACCATTCTTACACGGTATCCCACTTCCTCTAAGTAGTCTTGTCCTGGCTTGATAGTTACCTGGATCATTCTCTCAATAGGCTACAATTCAAAACTGAACTGGCAAAGACCCAGACACTGATGGAAGGGGAGGAAGGAGAAGTGAGCTTCGCTGGCAGGACTTTGGAGAACCCCTGTGGTGCACCATCATGCAGCTCTAGGTCCTCCTGGGGGTCTAAGCAGGGAGGGAAATCAATTTTTTCTTACTTCCTCCCAACATACATTTCCATTTTTAAAAAATTATCTTTTACGTAAACATATGCATTAGAATCCTTCTCCTGGTAAGCTTAAGTCACATAACCTCAAATTATATTTTATTTTTGAAAAATTCTGCAAAGAGGATGTATTACGTTTATAATGGGGATGGGGCAGGATTCTACTTTCATTTGTTTTTAAGAGGCAAGCTAGAAACAAGTTGCCTCCGAGGGCAATAGAACATGGTCAGTGAGCAGCAAGAAGGATGTTGGCTCCAACAGAAATGCCTTGCCCAGGTTGGAATTCCTCTTGCTGGTGAGTCCAAAAGTCATAAGCACAGATGCTGCGGTAGCAGTTTGGATCATTAGTGGGAATGTGCTGGGGGACTGCACTATGCTCAGAGGTTGCAGGAAAGATATTGGGCTGGTTCAGGGAGCTGGGAAGAGCAATTTCACTCATCTCCAGCCACTTAGCAAGAAGAGAATTAACCCACACAGGAAGCCAGCCTATGATTGAGTGAGTTAATCCTTCCCTGGCACTCAAAGCCTATTTAAGAAGTTGCTTTTTCTTTGAAGGGGAATGGTGGATTTCCAGATTATCACAAGGGAAACTTAATATATTTAAAGAATATACACGTTCCTGAAAAGTTATTTTTTGTAAATTAAAATTTCATATGCCAAATCCTACTTCCCCATACTTTTTTTTTATTATCAAATCAAGAAACCCTCTTGCTAGAATACAGCCAATCCACTCATGGGAATATAGCACAAACTAAATGAAGGGCACTATTTTTTTATATTATGCTTAAAAAAAAGGATAAGACTTTCAAAATAAGGTACAAGAGATAAGTCCCTCAAAAGAAATTACAAAATATAAGTAGCCAGAAATATGTTTCCTTGGCTAAATAGCCTCATGGTCCAAAGAAAACCCCACAACGATACCTCAACTTCATTCAAGAGACTAAAATGCTTCTAGAATAGTGAGTGTCTAAAAGTGTAGCAATAGCCGGGCGTGGTGGCACACGCTTGTAATCCCAGTACTTGGGAGGCTGAGACAGGAGGATCCGGGTTCGCGGCCAGCCTCAGCTACTTAGTGAGGCCCTCTGCAACTTAGTGAGACCCTGTTTCCAAATAAAGAATAAAAAATAGGGCTGGGGGTGTAGGTAGAATGCCCCTGGGTTCAATCCCCGGTACCGTAAAAAAATAAATAAATAAAAATAAATAAAAAATAAAAGTATAGCAATATAAAGCTGTTGTCTCTCAGTTCTATATCTACCCTCTATTCTCTTCTTAGGGCTCTGTTAACCATCTTTTTGCTTTGCCATCTGGATTCCTATTAGCTCAGATGATGGGGGCACTCTAGAGAGGCTGGGTGGCTACAGGAGGAAGTGGGACTTGATCCTGCCCATTCACTTCCTGTTCCTGTCAGTGTCACCCCAGCAATGGCTCTCCATTCTGTACGTGGCTATTGGTTCCAGTTTCTAGTTTCTTCCATTCTCCCAGAACTAGCCTCATTGCAACTCTTATTTGCAATAGTGGGTTGGAGCAAGCTTATAACACTTGAAGAGAATTTCAGGAATTTGGCAAGCTCATTTTAAGCACAGTTATTATTGAAAAGTAAATTATATAAATGGGCTATAGTGGTTTGTTAGGGTTGGTGTAACAAAATACCATAGGGAGGGTGGTTTAAACCACAGAAATTTATAGTCTCATAGTTCTGGAAACTAGAAGTCCAAAATCAATGTATCAGCAGGGTTGGTTCCTTCTGAGGCTGTGAGAGAGAATCTGTTCCATCATTCTCTCCTAGCTTCTGGGGGTGTGCTGGCAATCTTTGGGGCTCCTAGGCTTGTAGAAGCATCACTGTAATCTCTTCCTCATGTTTCTATGGCTGTGTGTGTGTGTGTGTGTGTGTGTGTGTGTCTGTGTGTGTGTCCATCTGTGTCTGTTATGGATCTGGAATGACCTCCAAAGTCTCATGTGTTCAGAGGTGGGCTTTTGGGAAGTGATTGGATCATGAGGGCTCTGGCCTCATCAGTGGATTAATTCATTAATGGTTAAGTGGACTATTAAGAGGTGGTACCTAGTTGAAGGAAGTAGGTCAGTGGGGCTGTGCCTGGGAAGGATCTATCTTCCCTTCCTTACTTTCCCTCTGATTCCCAGCTGCCATGAGCTGAGCAGTTTTCCTCTACCAGGCCCTCTGCCATGATGTTCTGCCTCATCTCAGGCCCAAAGAAATGGAGCTCGTTGACCATGGACTCAACCCTACTAAACCAAGAGCCAAAATAAACCTTTCCCACTCTAAGTTGTTTTTATCAGGTATTTTGGTCACAGAGACAAAAAGCTGACTAACACCGTTTACAAGTTTCTTCTCTTTACAAGGACACCAGTTATACTGCAATACAGCCCATCCTAATGACCGCACTTTAACTTAATCACCTCTGTAGTGGAGACCCTATCTTCAAATAATGTCACATTCTGTGGCACTGGAAGTGAGGACTTGATTCAACCCATAACACTCATAATTAAATGAACTGTATTTCAGTATCATAACAAGGGGAAACATATGATGAGTGCTAGGGGGTAGGGGAAGAGGGAGAGTGTGGCTATAAAGAAGAAAGATGAGAGAGTTCCTCCATGGTGACAGGAAAGTTTTCTATACGGATATGGCTGTAGTTTTACAAATCTATTTATATATGATAAAATGTCATAGAACTATGACATTAAAAATCGAGTATATATAAAAACTGGTAAAATCCAAGTTTTTTATCAGCCAAATTAATTGGATTTTCCTCATCTATTTCCTGGTTTTGATATTATACAGACGTCACTATTGGGGCAAACTAGATGATAGGTACAGGATCACTGTTTTTACAACTTCTTCTAAGTCTATGATTATTTCAAAATAAAAATATTTTTAAAAACCAACAAAGGGGCCGGGCGTGGTGGTGCACGCTTGTAATCCCAGTACTTGGGAGGCAGAGACCGGAGGATCCGGGTTCGCGGCCAGCCTCAGCTACTCAGTGAGGCCCTTTGCAACTTCGTGAGACCTGGTTTCAAAATAAAGGATAAAAAATAGGGCCGGGGGTGTAGCTCGGAGGTAGAACGCCCCTGAGTTCAATCCCTGGTACCACAAAAAAAAGAAAAAAAAAACAACAAAGGGGATGAATATATAGCTCAGTGGTAAAGCATGTGCTTAGCATGCCTGAAGCCCTAGGTTCAATCCCCAGTACCACACAAAAAAAGTAATAAATACCCCAAACTCATGACTTCCTAATTACTTTATATTTTTTTATACACCTAGGATCCTGATGGTCAGTTCTGCAGGGCTCTTCTTCCAAGCTTCCGACTTCTTCCCTTTCTTTCCCCAGCCCTAGGAACAGCAGCTGTTGCCTGCAGTTCCTGTCTCCATGCCCCCTCATTGTTCTCTTTTGCTTCTTCAGCTCTCCAACACCTAAGAAAACCCTTATATTAAATTCCCTCTGTGAATTCTGTTTCTGTTCTCCTGACCAGACTCTGACTGATAAAACCAGTCAACACAAATATGCTTCAAATGATGCATCTGACTCATGTGAAAGGGGAAGATGAAGCATTTCCATTTTCCAAAAACACCAAAGGACCAAACTTACATGCCTCTTCTGATTATCCTGGGATTTTATTTTGGAAAATTGGCATCCCTCTCTTTCCCGGGAAAAAAAAGAGATGCTGGAAGTGGAGCTTATATTGGTCCTAAAAGTAGCACAGACAATAGCCAGCTACAGAGCCCAGGTCTGTGATTATAGAGCAAACTCAAAGATTAGCACTTAATTTTTCAAAAACTTAATGACTTCTTTGTTGATTACAGAAGTAAAATCCATGCTCATATATGGATATTTATACTCTAGTATACTATGTAGAGTATAGATAAATGGACATATAATCCCAACATGCAGAGAAACATCACTGTGGATATTTTGACGTATTTTTTCCATAATCCTCGTGATATATAATATTAACAATTCATATTTATCCATGTAGGCATGCTTTTAAATATGTAAAATGAAACCATGTTTATTTATAGATACTGCTACATTTTGAAGATAATTATCAATCACTGTTCTTCCTCTTGTTTGAATTCTCCCTGTTTGAACTGTTTGAATCAATTGATATATAAACATAGACTTCAGATAAGGATAGAAATATCAGCCTAATGTTTGCAAGAAGAAGCTTGGAGACTATGGCTGGCGTTGTGGCTAAATAGGCTTTAGAATTGCTATCCCATTCCAACTTCAGTCCTCAGAATGGGGTTGTCACACTGCACCAGCCAGCTGCAAGAAGGACGACATACTGCTGAGTCCCTTCTGATTCTCCAGAGCGGGGACAGCAGAAGGCAGGTCTGGCCCCATCTGGCGAGCTCAGGGCTGGAGGCAGCAACACAGACTTCCCACCTGTGGATCTCTCCCGGACATATGACCTGTCCCCTAAAAGGATGAATGCAGAGCAGCGAAGTCCCATCCCAATATCTCACCAGCCAAGAAAACCATCTCTTCTCTTTTGCAGCACAGTAGGTGAGAATAAATAAAAAGATAAGCTGAATGGGTTATCTCGCCAACATTCTCTTCTTAGAACATGAGGTCCCAGGGATAAAAAGGCCCCTCACAGAAATTGGATCTTATTCTTTTTAGTGATGCTGCTGTATTGCAAGCATCTATCTGTCATCAAAATATCTTCAAAAACAGGATTTTATTTCTTTTTACTGAATATAAAACAATCTAGAGGTATTGCAGGAATCTGAGAAATAAGGCAAGCTGCAAGAAGATAATGAGAAGCACTGTAATCCTACCATCCCAAATATCCAGCGTTGCATTTTGCCATAAATCCTTCTAATATTTGTTCTATGTATATGTATAGATTTTCTTTAATGGAACTTATACAGTATATATTGTTTTTTAATGTGTTTTTCACTTAATGCTTTCAAAGCATCTCTACATATTTTCCTACTTGTCTACTACTATGTAACAAACTACATCAAAACTTACTGGTAAAAGACAATAATTTTCTTTTGCTTATGATTTTGTGACTCAGGTAGCCCAGTCACATCCAAGAAGATGAAGAAATGGATTCCACCCCTTGAGGGGAAGTAGCAAGGACATGTAGGATGGAAGATATTTTTACAGACATCTATGGAAAATGCAATATGCTACATATATTATTAAAGATTCTCCTTTACAACTGCAATGGCTGGATAGTGCTTTAATAAAAATGTGTTATTGCTGGGCCCTTTACCCAGTGCCTTGAAAGGGCCTGGTGGACTGGCAGTAGCCTGCTCTGTAGTACCGGGCCTCTCCCACGTGGCAGTAATTTAGCATATTAATGGCAAAGATGGCGCTGGCGAATTCCTCAGGGGGAAGTGACCTCAGGACCTCCTTCCGTACTCATAGACAGGTCTCTCTACCAATAATAAAGTAGG